>CM061131.1:107710689-107767825 GCA_030789695.1 Scilla litardierei
GACCTTGGATGCTTTCATGAGTGGGCAAACAAAGATTAATGCGAAGACTTCGGCTCATTTCAAGAATCTCAACACCTCCATTGATGAACTCAGAGCCCAAATGTCCTAATATATGAAGACACAATGGAGATTGCCCTCTCAGCCTGAGCCTAATCCTAGAGCCCAAGCCAACGCAGTGGTCGCAGTCACCATAAGGGGAGGAAAGATTACCAACAATGTTATGGTGCCGGTTTCTACCAAGGTGAGCCAAAAACCAACCACTCATATGCAAGATGGAGACACTGTTGGATATGGAAGACGTTTGTACACCCTTGTAGGGGATGTACGAGGGAATACGGACCTCGAACGTCGCGTACACGAAGTCGTGTGCAAAGGGAATCTGTTCCCTTGCGGAGAGGATCTCTAGATTAATGGGAAAATCGCATTATATGTGCATAAGTGCATGCGACATATGGCTAATAAAGGGGTAATATCTTAAGCTTATGTTGTACCATGCATATGGTACAACTTAAGCTTATAATGTGCCATGTATGATGGTACACCTTAGTTAAATTGTTCCAAAGGAACAATTACTCCTAAAATAACTACCTTGGGGGCTATAAATAAGACCCAAGGGTTAGCCATTTCCTTTACACTTTTGCATGGCATTCTTGCCTTGCATTTCATTCTAGCGAAGCTCTGCCGAAATCCTTCCTCTCTCTTTATCCAAGTTCTTAATCTAAAAGTAGAGATTTAGATTGTGGATTTAGTAGCCTTACTCCGTTCGTGAGAAGACTCGATCCGTCGTGGCGAATCCGAAGGCGAAGTTCCAAGACTACCGTGTCGCATACGCAAGCGTAAGTCTCAACTTCATTTATCGATCCTAACTCTGTTTTGACAGGATCCTACATTGGTATCAGAGCCATACGGGTTCGCCCCGGTCAAACCGTCGCCCCGTCGAAACTATGAACGAGTCGTTGTCTTTTTCACGAATGGGTATCCTACCATTATGGATATGGTAGGAACGCTTCGTGACGGAGAGAACGCAGCGGTTGTTCTTTTCACGTTAGGGTCTTCTGTCATTACGGATATGGCAGGAACTCTCCGTGACGGGAAGAACCGACCGTTCATATCGTCAAACTCGCTCTCTTCATGGATGCTGAGTCTCCATTCATAGGGAATGGGCGCTCTCTTCATGTGGAGCGCATAGTTTACGAATTTTTTGAAGAGGGCTATTTTTTGGCACACGGCCATTGGAGGACAACTACTTCCTCGACGAACGGGTGCTTCACCGGAGAAGAAGGTGGTAGTTATTTCCATCGGGGAAGATGAAATTTGGTGCATGTGCACCATGGCCAAATGGGCCATGAAGGCCATGCACCCCCCTCCCCATGCGGAGGGGGTTGGCTACGGCCAATAACCACCACGGCCACCCCTCCGGCGGGGTGTGCGGCAACCCCATTCAAAGGGGGTGGCCGGCCATGGCCATATGGGCCATGGCCGGCCAATGCCAAAATGGCCTTGGCCTTGGCCGGCCATGACCAAGCCATGGCCGGCCTTGGCCAAGCCGGCAGTGGCCGGCCTCGGCCACGGCCAGGGGGCCCTGGCCGTAGCCAAGGCCAGGGGCCGGCCTGGCCGGCCCTGGCAGTGGCCAGGGCCGGCGCCCTGGCCTCGGCCAGGGCCTGGCTGGCCCTGGCAGTGGCCAGGGCCAATGCCCTGGCCTCGGCCAGGGCCTGGCCGGCCCTGGCCGGCCTCGGCCAGTGCAGAGGCCCTGGCCGGCCCTTGGCCAGCCTCGACCAGGGCAGAGGCCCTGGCCGGGAGAAGTTGCAGACCAAATTATTGGTCGACCAATTTGGGTGTTTTGGTCGACCAATCCGGCAAAAGGCCTTGATCGATCACAAACATGCCGACTAGCCCATACGGGTTTGCAAAAGGCCTTGGTCAAACACGAATGTGCCGACTAGCCCATACGGGGCTAACGACAGTCGTCTGCTCTTATTTTATAAAGTTTTTTTTGGGCTCTACTCCTTGAAGATTAGCCATAGTGCTCTACTTCATGCGAGATTAGCCATGTCATTGTGCTCTACTCTACGGAGATTAGCCAATGTACTTATGACATTGTGCTCTACTCTACGAAGAGTAGCCAATGTATTTCAAATTTTTTTTTGAAAAAGATGTTTTCAAATAGGTTATGTCCCGTCCTTAATCGGGATAGCGCAATTTAGAATTCCAAGTCCTACCACGATCCGGCCATGGTTATCTAACCCATGGGTGTGTAGAACAGGTCTCGTGGCTTGGCAATTGTTGCGCTAAAATTCTTTGCGCAAACTCTCACCTATTCCATTTTGAAAGATATGTTTTTCAAAAGTATTTTTCTGCTGCTGGTACCATACGGGTATCATTTCTGATTTCTTTTTACATGAGATAAGTAAGAGGGATACTTTGAAAGTTACTTCTAGATGGTAGTTGGGAACGTAGTGAACTTCTCGATTCTAGAGTAACATTTCAGCGCATCCAAGAAACTTATCAAGTGTTTAAAGAATCGAAACTTTATGCATAGAATTTTAATCGTGTTTTTCATTTTCTTTGCAGTTTTTTTGATTCGAATATGTCTACCGCTTCTAAGAACATTGTCGCAGAGCTTAACAAAGGTGAGAAGCTCAACGGCGACAATTATAAACTTTGGTCAATAAAAATCCAATATGTTTTAGAAGAGCAAGATGTGCTTGAAACACTCCAAAACATAATGGAAGAACCTGAGTTGGGCAATACGGCCCAACACAAGAGGGACCGAGAAGCTTATGAGACTTGGACTCGAAAGAAAAAATTAGCACGTATTACGTTATTGTCCGCAATGGACAATGACATAATGCGTCTATTTCAGGAATTCGACCTAGCCAAAGACATATGGTCTGGGCTAGAAATAAAGTTTGGTGGAACTTCGGTTACCAAACTCCGCTCCTTAAATATTCAATTTGATTCGTACAAGATGCGACGAGATCAATCTATGAAAAAGCATCTCCGCCACAGGCGAATCTCATAGCTAAATTGAAGGATGCGGGTCTTACGCTGTCTGACGAACAGCAGATCCAAGCAGTCATTTGTTCACTCCCAGATAACTGGGATAACATGAAAATGCACCTCACTCATAATGAGTGCATTAAAACTTTAAGCGATGTATCCAAACACCTCGAACTCGAGGAAGAGCGGATTCAAGCCGCAAAACCTAGTGCCGAAGTGCACATGGCCGCTAGTTCCTCACATGGAGGAAAGAAGCGGAAGGATAAACGCTTAAGGTTTATGAACGAACGAAAGCAAGAACTGAAAACCTCAAAGAAGACTAAGAACAAAAAGTGGCAAAAGAATGTGCACTCAAAGAAGAAAAACTTGAAGAAGATCAAGTGCTTTAAGTGCAACAAGTACGGTCACTTCGCCCGTACGTGTACGGATGGAAGTGATAAGGTAACTTGTAGGGCTAGTTACATATGTGTTTCTAGTTCCATGTTTCTTAATGAATCAAACTATTTTTGGTTAATTGATTCAGGGGCCACAGACCACGTTGCGAAGGACAGAAGGTTCTTCGTAGAGTATCGAAGGATAACTCAAGGAACAAAGTGGATATACGTCGGCAACAACACTCGTGTTGAAGTCAAGGGCGTCGGAACATGCAAGCTAGTTCTCGACAATGGCCAGACTCTATTATTGCACGACGTCCTCTTTGCTCCAGATATTCGAAGAAATATCGTATCCGTGGTCATGTTAATGTCTTTAGGTTATGAATGGAGGTTCTATAAACAAAATGTTGACCTTGTTTGTAATAGTTCTTTAGTTGGGTCGGGTAATGTTTGTAATGGATTGATAGTTTTAAACACTATGTATGATGATTCTTCTTCTATTAATGAAAGTTTCCATTTGACAAATGCTTCTAATTCTGAATCTGAGATCATTTGTTGGCATGCAAGACTTGGTCACATTGGACCAACTAGAATGGATAGACTTGCCAAAAGTGGCTTGCTATCTAATGTTTCAAAAGTTGAAATGTCAACTTGCGAACGTTGTCTTGTAGGGAAAACTTGTCGCAAGCCGTTTGGAACTGGCACAAGGGCCGAAGTTCCATTACAGCTTATCCATTCGGACATTTGCGGTCCAATGAATGTTAAGACAAGACGCGGGAAGTCCTATTTCATCACCTTCATTGATGACTTCACCCGTTTCGGTCACATTTATTTGATTTCCCACAAACATGAAGCTTTATTTTGCTTCAAAAAACTATATGAGTTTAGTGGAAAATCAACTAGATCGCAAGATAAAGGTCTTGCGAACCGATCGGGGTGGAGAATATCAATCAACGAGTTTTAAGGAACTCTGTGATGAAAAAGGCATAGTTCATCAAATAACTATGCCTTATACTCCGCAACAAAACGGTGTTGCGGAAAGAAGAAATAGGACATTGATGGAAATGGTCCGATCAATGATGTCTCAGGCAAATTTGCCCATCACCTTTTGGGGTGATGCATTATTGACGGCAGCATTCATCTTAAACCGTGTACCCTCGAAGTCGGTAAGTTCTACTCCTTATGAGTTGTGGAACAATAGAACTCCAGACTTAAGCATTCTAAAACCTTGGGGTTGTGACTCTTACGCACATTTATCCTCTCACAAATATGGCAAACTTGGTCCACGTGGGAGGAAGTGTATCTTCATCCGATACGCTGAAAACTCCAAAGGATATGTTTTCGTCGGTCAAAAGGACAATGGGGGTCTAATAGAATTCGAATCGAGGAATGTTGTCTTCTTGGAAAATGAGTTTCCAAGACAGGGTGAGATAAGTCAAGACTTATCCTTGTTTGAGAATTGGGATCAAGAAGGATTGGAACGTTCGAGTGGGAGAATTCTTAGTGAAGAGGAAAATGACCCTCATACTTCACCTATGGATGATACGAACGATACCAATCCTATTCCGAGTGGGAGTGATGTTATTCCAAGTGGGAGTGATGTCATTCCAAGTGGGAGTGATCAAACTCAAGCAAGACGTAGTAATCGAACGAGGCTAACACCTCTGAGATTTGAGGATGAATTTCCTCAAACATTCATGACATTACTACAAGATGATGACGAACCTGCAAATTTCAAACAGGCCGTCACATGCCCTGATAAAGATAAATGGATAGCGGCAATGGAAGAAGAACTTCAATCCATGAAAACAAACCAAGTCTGGGACTTGGTTGATTTACCTAAGGGACGTAGAGCCATTGGGAACAAGTGGGTTCTCAAAATCAAGCATAAGGCTGATGGCTCCATCGAGAAATATAAAGCTCGCCTTGTTGCCCCAATAAGCAAAGGCGAGGGTCTATGTTTGGAAATGTGTCCCAAAGATCCAAAAGAAAAGAAAGCTATGGAAAAGGTTCCATACTCCAGTGCTGTCGGGAGTCTGATGTACGCCATGCTGTGTACCAGACCGGACATTTGCTATGCTGTTGGTATGGTAGGCCGTTACCAATCCAACCCAGGACAGGCACACTGGAAAGCGGTGAAGAGGATATTAAGGTACCTCAAAGGGACTGCGGACTATGCGTTGTGCTATCAAGGCAATACCTTGAGACTCGAAGGCTATACCTATACTGATTGGGCAGGTGATCTCGACGAGCGAAGATCTACCTCAGGCTTTGTTTTCTTGCTCAGGAATGGTGCAATATCCTGGAACAGCAAGAAGCAAACCTGCATCGCCCTATCAACCATGGAAGCCAAATTTGTAGCATTCAGCATGGCGGTCCAAGAAGCTGTTTGGCTTAGGAAATTCTTAGACAGGCTGACGGATGCCACTGACTCGAGCACTATTCCTATATACAGTGATAGTCAAGCTTCGATTGCCTATGTCAAAGATCCTAAATTTCATTGTAAGACCAAACACATTGATATTCGATTCAAGTTTACGAAGGACTATGACAAACGGAAGGAAGTAGACATAGGATACATATCCACGCATAAGATGATAGCGGCTCCCCTTACTAAGGCGATCCCCAGAGATGTGTTCTTCAAACACTTATCATCTATGGGAATGCGTAGGTGCAGAGCTGTATCATGTAATATTTCCCATGTCTATAGAAGATCAAAGTTTAAGTTTTGCATACAAGTTTCTTACAAATGATTTTATACATTTGTGTTTAAGTCTCAGCTATTTTATTGTGTGTATGTCGGACAGATTAAGGTTGGCTCTCTCACATGAGCAACCGCCTTATCTTATCAGATGGATAAGATAGAGATGAGACTAGTTTAAAGTCAAAATCATTAGACAAATGATTTAGAGTCGTGACTTAAACAAGATAGTCGAATGAAAGATCGGCATCATATGGATGCTTACAAAAGATCTGAGATCTGTATCACAAGGATATTTAAAAGAAATCTCATAGGATTTTTTAAATCCTATCTGTCTTATGCAGGATGAGAGTCCGGGAATATTTCATGGGTAGTAAGGGGACTCAAAAGATAGGCACTGTGGTGTCTGATCTTTCATCCGTACAACATCATTAAGACATACTCTCCCTGGGAAAGGAGTGATGTTGTAATACGTGTTCATACCACGTATGCATTTCGACCACTGAGTTAATAGCAATAGTGTTTGCTATTATGTGAGACTCAAAGGCCATATGGGTCTTAACTCTTACCCTCAAAGACTCCAATTGGTTCCTTTAGATTTGACAAGATGATCGCTATCTTAGCGTGTTGCTAATGGGCTATGATAATTCGGCTCGGCGGGGCACGTTAGAAAAGTGAATCAAGTCAAGATCAGAAGGTTCGCAAGAAGAGGAAGATTGATTTCATATTCGCATTTGGACTTTAATGATTCAAAGCTGGCCAGCCAATTGTGATCCAGATGGGACTCAATTGTTGAATATAAAGTATAAGAAATGTGAAGAAATAATCTAGGGTAAAACATGCATTGAACTACTCAACTTTGCACCTTCGAGGTCGTTGTGTATCTCTAACAAGTGCATAACAACAGACTCTACGCGCATGACAGTCGCACGGTCTATTTCTCGGTATGATAGATGAAAGAACTAAGAGAAAGACGTTCTCTTACAATTCTCTCAAGTGTGAGTGGGAGATGTTGGATATGGAAGACGTTTGTACAACCTTGTAGGGGATGTACGAGGGAATACGGACCTCGAACGTCACGTACACGAAGTCGTGTGCAAAGGGAATCTGTTCCCTTGCGGAGAGGATCTCTAGATTAATGGGAAAATCGCATTATATGTGCATAAGTGCATGCAACATATGGCTAATAAAGGAGTAATATCTTAAGCTTATGTTGTACCATGCATATGGTACAACTTAAGCTTATAATGTGCCATGTATGATGGTACACCTTAGTTAAATTGTTCCAAAGGAACAATTACTCCTAAAATAACTACCTTGGGGGCTATAAATAAGACCCAAGGGTTAGCCATTTCCTTTACACTTTTGCATGGCATTCTTGCCTTGCATTTCATTCTAGCGAAGCTCTGCCGAAATCCTTCCTCTCTCTTTATCCAAGTTCTTAATCTAAAAGTAGAGATTTAGATTGTGGATTTTGTAGCCTTACTCCATTCGTGAGAAGACTCGATCCGTCATGAAGAATCCGAAGGCGAAGTTCCGAGACTACCGTGCCACATACGCAAGCGTAAGTCTCAACTTCATTTATCGATCCTAACTATGTTTTGACAGGATCCTACAGACACTACAATTTCAACCCTTATTATGGAAAAGGACAAAGAGAAAGCTACGGAGGAGCCACATGCCACTGGAGAGAAGGAGACTCCACCTTCCACCTTGCCTACTACCACTACGGCGCTGGCAGATACTCTTACTTCTGAAAAGTCTATTCCAAAGGATGCCGCCAAAGACAAGGAAAGCCGACCTCCACCAACATATCCTCAAAGACTAGCTATGGCGAAGCTAGAAAAGAAGTATGCTAAGTTCACCGAGCTTCTCAAGGAAATCCAATTGAATATCCCCTTTATGGACACGATCACAGAAATCCCTACCTATGCTAAGTTCTTGAAGGATCTTATTACGGGGAAGCATAAGTAGGAAGAGGTGAAGCTCTTGGAAAATTCCACCTCCGTTATCAAGAAACATCAACCAAAGAAGTTGCCAGATCCCGGGAGTTTCACAGTGACGTGCTTCGTAGGCGGCACCCCTATTAGCAGAGCATTGATCGACTTGGGAGCGAGCATTAGTTTGATATCACTCTCTATTTTTCAAAGACTAAATACCGGGCCGGAACTTGAGCGGACTGACATGAGTATCCAATTAGCAGACCATTCTATAACCTATCTGGTAGGCATCGCCTACGATATCATATTGTAAATACCGCAAGGGCTAAGCGTGCCGGTAGATTTTGATTATGGACATGCCGGAGAAAGGTAGTACTCAAATTATATTGGGGCGTCCATTCATGGAGACCGCCGGAGTCTTGATCGACGTCCGTGAGGGGGACATTGTCTTTAAACGTGGGCAACATTGAGGTCAAGTTCCGCTAGGCAAAGCCTATGAAGGAACGCCCACCGTCAAAAGATGCAAACTACATTGATCTCATGGAGGACGAAACCACAAATGATTACGTCATGGAGGAGATGTCCAAAGACCCTATGAAGATGAGCTTAGATGACGATGGCGATGTCGTATATCATAAGGCGGTGGCCGCCTACTTACGAGTATTAGACGAGGAGCCCCTGGATACACCATCGCTTGATCAACAACCGGAGGCTACTATCTTCTTGGCCGCTGAGGGCCAACATGGAGAGGCACGCCAACTTCCGCCGATGGAATCATGGGGAAACATGACCGTCTCATTTCATATGCACCCACATTCTTGATCGTCGCTGAAAATCTTGAGGGAGTCGAGCTACGACTTAAAACCAGCGCTTTTCGGGAAGCAACCCGATTTCTTTCTTTAGTTTTATATTAATTTTTATTTTTTCATTTTTTTTTCTATTCAAAAAACAAAATAAAAACGTTTTTAATTCTAGAAAAATACAAAAATATAAAAAATTGATGAGTTCTTCCTTCTACAGGTTGAACAATGTAGAGAGCACGTCAAACGATGAAAAGAAGGAGAAGGAACCAAGAGGAGAATACGATAGAGCCACACATAGCCTGGAGCTACATGAGAGGCCACTCGACCGAGTAGCTACCCTATCGTCGAGCTATAAAGAGCGGGAGAAAGATGCCAAAAAGTGGCTCTAGAAATCAATTGCGACTTGACCGAGCAGCTGCCTACTCGATCGAGCTACGGTCAAAGCTCTAGGAGGCCAAAACACACTCTGTTTCTAATTCGACTCGACCGAGCAGCTTCCCTACTTGGTCAAGCTATAAAAGGAGTCCAAAAGTGCTAAAAAGGTTCTCTGGAAAGCTTAATGGACTCGACCTAGTTGCTACCATGCTCGGTCGAGCTACGGAGGGAGCAAAAGGAGCTGAAAATCAACATTCTGTTTCAATTCAGCTCAACCGAGCTGAGTAAGCAGCTCGGTCGAGTGCTAGGGCGAAAAACTTCTGGGTTTACAATTTAATTTTCCCTATCTTTTTCACTCGGGCCGAGCAGCTATCGCAGCTCGACCGAGCAGCGACTATTATCGATGGGGCCCACAACTTAAAACCGAGTCAAGCTCGTTTTATATAAACTGAACCCGACTCGGGATTAATCCCTAACCCTATGCAAAACTCCACAAATCCTTCAGCCCGAGCTCCCCCACTTGCGCCCTAATCCTCCAGCTCGTTCCGAGGATCGCCTCCGCCTCTGCCTCTGCCTCCGCCTGAGCACCGTCACTCGGTTCACCCTATTTGCCCCCTCTTCACCTCTCTCTCTCTCTCTCTCTCTCTCTCTCTCTCTCTCTCTCTCTCTCTCTCTCTCTCTCTCTCTCTCTCTCTCTCTCTCTCTCTCTCTCTCTCTCTCTCTCTCTCTCTCTCTCTCTCTCTCTCTCTCTCTCTCTCTCTCTCTCTCTCTCTCTCTCTCTCTCTCTCATCTCTCTCTCTCTCTCTCTCTCTCTCTCTCTCTCTCTCTCTCTCTCTCTCTCTCTCTCTCTCTCTCTCTGGCTTATCGACATCCCGTCGGATCGCCTTATCGACATCCCGTCGGATCGCCGCCACTGCTTGCGCCACCCGAGCATAATCATGCTCAACCTGAGCACCGTCGACGACTCGAGTTCGACCCAACCACCACCCCCCTCTCCATCTTTTCCCTCTCTCTATCTTCCACCTCTTCCACCATCTCCATATCTCCCCCTCTTCCACCTTCCAAATCCAACCCCATTACTAATTCTTTTTACTTAAGAACCCCAACCCGATTAATTTTCTTAATTACTTGCTACTCATATCATCTCTATCAATTGCAGGTACATTCGAAACTGTTCGTGGATACGATCGGCTTGGGTAGCTTGGGGGATCGCTTTGGTTTGGGCTTTGCACGTGCATGCGACATTTACTTTTGCAACGACGCTCGGTTTCGGTATACTCGCTCCACTCGTTATTTTACATTACCGTACATTGTCTGCATCATCATTTACAGGATGCCTCCTTGCCTTAGGCCGAGGAAGCCTCCGCCGAAGAAGAGAAAGGCCACCACTGATGCCACCTCTTCTAGGCAGCCACGCCACCGCCGTCGCTCACCCACACCTGAGGACTACTGGGTGGACTCCACGTCCTCCATGTCCTCCTCCTCACGATCTATGCCTCTAGCGATAGAGGCCCCACGCACATCCACTACTCCCATCCCGACTCCATCCACTCCCGCTCCTCCATCCCGACTTGTACCACCACCACCACCCACCCTGGAGACATATGATATTTTCTTCAGGGACGACACATACCGCACCTGTTTCATTGCCATGTCTTACTGCACCATCATCACCATACGCTTCGTCCACGTCCCCACCCTCATCAGGCTGGGCATCCTTCAGGGTGTCCATCGCCTTTACCAGATCATCGATTTCAACCAATTCCTTGCCACGCATGCCCGCACATACACTCGCCTCATTGTCGAGGTGCTTAGCTCCATCATCCTAGAGAGTGCTTGCATCCACTTTCGGCTGATTGACCGCGACGTAGTGGTCACGAACGCCATGATCCAAGCCCGCTTTGGATTCCCCACCATCCCCGACCCTACCCTCTCCTACTCCCCAAACTACGTGCTCACCACGTTCGACACCGAGCAGTTTTGGCATCGTATCACTGGCCTCCGAGGATATAGCCCTAGCAGGGCTAAGTCCTCAGCCATAGTCCACCCACATCTCTGCTACACCCAGTGCCACCTAGCCACCACGCTCTTCTCCAGGCCAGAGGTCGGGACACTCTCCCTTCCTGAGCTTGCCCATCTTATGGGATGACTCGAGCTCTGCACCGCCAACCCAATGGTTCTCCACACCCATTCCTTCTCTCTGACGTAGCACACTAGCTGTGTCACCGCCTCATCCAGACTACCCATGCCACCACTGATATCTGCTGCGGCAGATTTTTCACCATTTTCACCTCCATGCTCGGCCTTGCACTTCCACCTGGTCTAGCGATACCCACCGGGCCTACTAGACTGATCCTATGTGTGCTTGCTTACATGCACATCATCAGGCCATACAGTGAGCATCACTGGATCTACCTATTAGGTGTCCAGCGTGAGCACCATCTCTATCTGCCCCGCCCCGATCTCACATGAGTCGACCCGGTCATGCTTAACTGGGTCATCCCTGACATTTTTCCTATCCCTCCCATCTATGTGCGTGAGCCCCCAGGAGGACTAATTGTTGAGGACGAATATGACTGGATAATCAGCTCCGATGAGGAGGATGAGCCTGATATTGTTGCCATCCTGTCAGCCCTGCCAGCCCTGCCAGCCCTGCCAGCCCCGCCCGGGAGCACTTCTGTCCACACATCTGTCAGTGCTCCCACCACCACCACCACTACCACTTTCTCCACCACCGTTGGGACCTACGGGACTGTCCATACCATTTCCCCCGAGGTCACCACCTCTGTCACTTCCGTGCCCGGACTGAGGGCACGTTTGTATCAGTTGCTCCTAATCTTACTTTTTCTACCATTTTGGAGCCTACTACTGCTGTCCCCACCATCATTGACTCTGCCAGCACATTATCCGCACATGTGGACCCTCTCTCTTCCATTCCCATCACTCTAGGTTCCATAGCCACACTTTCTGGCACTTCTTTTGTCCCCGCATCAGCTATTTTCTCTAAAAGCGTCGTGGTGTCTGTCACCACTTCTGTTGCCACGACGTCTCCTTTTTCTGAAGTTGCTTCTGCTTCTGCCTCTGCACCGGACCTTGGATCCATTCCATTCACATCCTCTTCCATCGAGATCCCCGCTAAACCACCCTCCCCTGACTTTCAGTTCAGACCATGTGGATCACTTTCACGCGGCCATGCTACGAGGGTGGTTTCTAGCAGTTCACGTCCACCTCCTAGTTCCTGCACCACTGACGCATGTCTTACTGCGATGGAGACCGAGGTCATTCTCCTGAGGCGTTCCTTTGACACCCTCTCGAGCTCGAACGCCACCTTTCAGGAGTCAGTGGAGCAGGACCTCACCGCCTTTCTCGATATTCTTAGGCACCAGTGTGCACCCACTGTTATACTTTTACTGCCCCTCCTCCTAGGCCAGACCCTGTTCCTCCTATCACTACCGCACCGCTCACTGTGCCCCATTCTCAGGCTTCTGTAGGGCCTGTCACTTCTTCTATTGAGCCAGTCGCACCACTTGTGGACACTCGTGTTGTTGACACACTCACTCTCACACTCGGTGACACACATGTCGTCCTACCTTCTTCTGAGCCAGTTGTATCTTCCAATGACTTACCGACCGACACACTTGTCAAGCCTGCCCTGTCGTCCCATCATCTGGTCCCCAGCAGTTGGACCCATCATCATCCACCCAGGGTGATGCGCTGCTTGTGATCTTTATATTATTTTTTCTCCTGTCTCCCCCCCCCACTATATTTTATGCACATCTGTCTCTTTGGTGCTCTGTTTTTGCATAGCTTGGGGGAGAGCCCCATTTTGCACCATCAGCATATACACCATGTCATCCCTTTTGTATATATTCCATTTGCATTATATCATCATTTAGAGTACTACAGTGTCTTGCTATCTATATGCTTGCACATATGTTTCTTTTGATGATTTCTCTATATGAATGCATAAAATGAATTGAAACTGAATGTATGCAATAGTATTTAGTATGCTTTTGTTGGAAATGCACCAAGATTCACGCATCATTAGAATATCTGAAGCATCTGCCTTGTTATCTGATTTCACCTTCTGTTGCATGCCTGATATGTCTGTATGCCTTATCGCTTGACTTCATTATTAGTAGAAATGAATGAAAATACCAATGCTTGCTTATGAGTTTAGTTGAAGTATTATCTTATTGAACCATTGTGTACATCTTATGAGTGAACCGAGTGTTATACTATATCCTTCTCCACATATCTTTATATTTCTCTACATGTCACTTAGGTTCACCCTCTTGCAGCTACTTATACCACATCAACCTCCCAAAAATCACAAAAGAAAGCTAGCTTCCAAAAAGCCAAAAAGGAGCCAAAAAGCCATAAATATATATTTTATAGCTTCTACGAGAAAAAAAAAGAGAGAGAAAGACAAGTTCAAAACCAAAAAGAAAAAAATATATACATATATATATCTCTCTCTATTTTTATTATTGGAGCTACAAAAAATATTTGGAAAAAGCCACAAAAATTCCATTCTTATTCCTTAGATGCGATGCCTCAAGCTAAGCTTGGGGGTGAATTCATTTGACCATATGAGTAATACGCCATTAGAGTGGAGTTGTCCATAATTGGAAATATTTGATACTGCTGAAACTTCGCAAAATATATTAGCTATGGAGACTTTTCATGATTTGATATGAATATGTGAATGACATGATTTATTCTATTCTCAATTGCATGCTTGGTGTGAATTCTTATATGCTTCATTTATATCTTTTGATTGAAAAGTGCATCACCAACACTTGTATATTAAACTCTATGAATTACATGATGTGGATATGAATTGATTGCATTTATCTAGAGAATCCCTTTTGTTGCTCTTAAATGCTTGCAAGTAATATGTTTGGTCAAGATATGAAATTCTTATAGCATGTGATTCATTTTCAAAGTGTCGTGATATGTCGCTATGGCTTGAGATCTGATCGAATACTCTAGCACATCCCTCCATCTTTCATTCGTTCTTCTATTTCTTATTTTTATCGCCCGGTGAGCCTCGTATTTGTCTTCCTCGAGGACGAGTAAGAGGTAATCTTGGGAGATTTTGATGTGTCCGTATTTTACATATTTTTATTGCATCATTACATATCATATTCGCCTCCAAAATGCACATTTTCATATATTATCGCTCTTCTAACACCATATTCGAGTTTTGTCTAGCTTTGTGGATTTTCAAGAGTTTTGGAGCGAATTGGAGCTATTTAGAGACATGGACACATTTGGTACGTCTGGGACTTCATTGGAAAGGTTCCATGAGATTTCGCCGAGGCAAGGAGGAAGATTTGAGGAGAGGAGGAGAAGAGAGTGAGAGATGAAGATCCTAGCTCCAGCCCATGTTCATTTTCCGAGGCCACTCGCTCGAGTGCTGATGCTACTTAACCGAGCTGACACGCCAATGATGCAGAGGAAACGGACACACCTACTCGATCGAGCAGAACATCCAGCTCGACCGAGATGTATTCAAACAAAATGCCTATTTTGGACTTCTCCTCGAGCGCCCTAGCTCGACCGAGCAGCAAAGCTCTCGACCGAGTAGCCCACATCAGCCAGAGCAGCAGAAGCAGCAAAGTGGAGCCTATGTCAACTCGACCTAGTAGGCGCCGCTACTCGACTGAGTAGACGTGCTACTCGATCGAGTAGCACGACGCGACCAGCCAAGTTGGTGGGCACAAGTGCCCAGATTTTTCCAGATTTTGGGGGATCCGTACCCCTTGAATTTAAGCATGATTTGTACCTTATTTACCGGGGAGACTAGACTTTTAATATTTCCCTTAGTTTTAATTAGAGTTTTTAGATCTAGAGAAGTTTTGTGCCGTCGCTATTTTGTAAGGACTAAAACTTGGATTTTTATTGATCTTTATTACGTGGAAGCTTGTTATTCTTAATTCGCTTGAGTTTGCAATCGCTCTACGACGTGTTGGTAACGATTTCTAAACTTCCTATGCTTTATTTGATGCTTTCGCATGCCATGATGAACTCTCTTAGTTTTATTGAATCTTTTATGTCTATCTTTATGATTCACGCGTAGTTCTATCTAGGGCTAATAGATTAGCACTAGGATATTAGGATTTAGATGTAAAGTTGGGATTTTTAGGTTGCGTTGGTTCAAAAAGCGAAGTGTTTTGGTTGATCTAGCCAAGTTTGTAGGAGATCTCGTACTGAGATCATATCCACGGTCTGTGGCCATGATGAGCTTAAGTAGTATCATATGAACTTAATTAGGGGGCTAGCGGATTCAATTAGGGTTTTCGGCCATGCCCGGTGCACTCCTTGATGGGATCCACCGACGTCCTATATTACTAATTGACGGATACCGCCATTGCGTCAATGAGAGCCACTAAAGCACACATCAAAGCTCTATCCATGAGAGTGGCATGAGTGGAGATCATTCTACCCATGAGAGTGGTATGAATATTATCGATTCTTAATGCACGAATCGCACGTTATGCCTATCACGAGAATGGGGTAAGCGTGCGATATGTTAGACCCGTGGCGCCTAGAGCCATGAGTTCTACATCTTAGATGCGACAATCTCTAATAAAGCCAATGCAACGTAAGAGTTTTAACCTAGCATCGACATCCGACGATCCTAGTGATGAGTCCTAACGCCCAAGTCTTTTATTATTGATTACAACCTTGTTTGAGATATAACTCCACAACAACCAATCTTTCGAAACCGACTGCTAGCAATATTTCGAAGATCTAGGAATCACCCAAGACCATATTAGCATTCACTTCCCTGTGGGATCGATATCTTTTATACTATAACTTGACACCGTGCGCTTGCGGTACGGTCCAGGAGTTACATTTAGGACGCATCTAGCCTTTGAAATTCGTGCCACTGCAAGGTGGGTTTTAAGTGTTAGTTCTGGGTGAGTCAGGTCCATCCTTCATAATTAGGCGACTTGCTCTTCAGCAGTCGCCCAAATTTCTCTCCAGGCCGTTACGAGCAGAGAGCAATCAATGGCCATTGGCTCGCTTGTGTAGCGGCATGCCTAATCTGGGGCAGCCAGTTATGTCGGAAGATCCGAGATCCACATAACTCCGCAACTATTGATGTGATTCACCAGGTGGTTGAAGGTTAGGAATCGCTATTTGTAAATCTCAAACTTTAGGTTTAACCCTTCTCTGAGGCCTGCTTGGAGGGCCATCTTGGCGATGTCATCGGGGCAGACATCAACAGCCGTGTGAGCTCAATTGAAACGCACCAGAAAGGCCATTTTGACTCATCAGGCCCCTACTTGATGGAAGCCAGGGACTCAAGATACCTCTTCGTACCCTTCTGAGCAGCGAAGTGAGAGAGGAATTTCTTCCTAAGGTTGGTGAAAGAGATGATCGACCCTTTAGGGAGATTCTTGAACCATTGTCGCGACTCCAGTCAAGCAGCTCGAAAAAGCTTGGCACATCCGATTCGAAGAGTGGCCCCTTGACTCCATGTGATCAATGTAAGTCTCTAGGTGATTCATATGGTAACTTACACCGGCATACCTCGAGACATCATCAACGGAAGGTGAAATATACTTCCATGGATAGGGTGTGCTGATGATAATAACTGTAAATGGCAAGACAGAGAAGAAGTTCAAGTCTTCGAGGGGATCCAGGTCCCTTTTGCCAAAGCCTGTCGATCTACCGATGTAGGTCGACAATTTAATCGTCGGTAGTAAAAGGCTAAATCGCACGCTTCTCGTTGATCTTTTGCCTAAGATCAAACTTCTCACCTTTCTTTCCCTGGATGTATGTGCACAGGTTGTCATCGGCTGCGAGCACAGTGCCTTTGGTGCATCGGCTGTTAAAGCCATCGTTTTACCCTTTCGATGCTATTGATCGTCGTACTATGACCCTTCGTTGTTGATGTAGCTTTGTGCTTCCACAACGTATTCTTCCATAACGTGTTCCCTCATGAAGGGAGGTGTGTCATGACTACAACCCTCCAAGAAGGTGTCAGATCTTGCTCGGGTCAAATCCAAGATCATCACATGTATACCTTAATATGACTGAATTGTCAGGCCTATTTTCTCGCATCTCGTGGAGCTCCGCTATGAGATCTTATAAATCGATGACTGTGGTGACTGCAAGAGCTTGTGGGGTGGAACATCAGTGTGCTGACTGTCTTTTGTGGTTTGGTTGACGTCAACGGTAGTACTGGTCTCACCACCAACATTTCTCTTGTTCTTCACCATTAGGGAGGATGATGTTGAAGTGAAAGTGTTTTAAGAGTGTGTGTGTCTGGGATGATACACAAGGCCCTCCTTCTAGTGCCAACTATTGATGCGTGAATCTCGTGTAAGGACCATGGCTATGAGAAAAACACTAGAAGGGTGGTTGAATAGTGTTTATAAAATTTAAACGATAGTTATACCAATTTAAATTCCTAACCAACAATAAATGTGGAATTTTAAATTAACCCAAAATGAAACAAGCTAACACAAAGGATGTTTCAAGGGTTTGGATTACCCAAGACCAATCCCGACTTGTTCCCGTTAATCCTACGTCCCTTCCACCCGGATACCTCCGGATACTCAAGTTAGAACCCTAACGTGAGATTTCTTTTAAACTCACTTGTAGCAACCCCACAAGTTTAATCGAACACACTTAATGTCCTTGACTCCCACTACTTGGGATCAAGCAAACCACTCCTACAAATCGAGAGTAAAACTAATTACGAAAGTTATGAAATTCGAAATGAAATTGCAACATTTACAATCACATATGCCTTGAAGTAGAACTAGAAGGAGCAAGTGTGTTGTGTGTTGATGTCTCTTCCAAGAAGAGAGAAAGTCCTTTCTCTTCTCACCATTAAATGCCTAGAGGATATCATTTTGATTCTAGGTTGGAGAGCAAGAGAGAATGAGATTGGAATTCTAGGGCTTTTAGTGAATGAGAGCTTAGAGATGAATGCTTAAATTGCTAAGAGTATGACCAAGAGACTCCAATGGAACAGTAGAAGCACATCTTATATGTTCTCCAAAACCCTCAAACAGAATACCCAAAATCCCCTTTGAAATCCGTATGGAAACAACCAACGGATAGAATTTACACAGCAGACAGCCGACTGATGAAGAACTCACAGTCTCCTGCTGCACTGTGTCAGAGGGTAGGTGAGAATTCAAATGGTAACTTACCACATAGGACAGTCGACTGATGAATGTCGGACAGGTGCCTGTAAACCAACAGGCGACTGAGAAACCTTCTACATACGACTGAACGAAACATGAGTAAGTTATGAAAACTCAGGAAGTTTGGAAAGACAGGACAGTCGACTGATGTGGTATTCACAGGCGCATGTGCCATGGGCAGGCGACTGTGAAACCAACATCAGTTGTCTGGCCTAAACTTGCGTAACTTGCCAAATACACAGTGTCAGTGGAAGGATCGATAGGCGACTGTAGAAGCATTCACATGCGCCTTGCCATGGGCAGGTGACTGTGAAAGCAACATCAGTCGGCTGACCGAATGATGAAAAACTAGGAATCTTTGGGCAAGAGAGAGATAGGCGACTGACTAACAAGTCACAGGCACCTGTAACTGGATAGGCACATGTATTTTGTACAGCAGTCGCCTGATGAAAGTTATAGCAGAAAGCCCAAAACCCAAGTGTCAAAGTATGTGCAAAACAGATGACGTGGAACAAATCATAGGAGATTGTTTGGAGACATGTGCCTGTAAACATTCAGCAGTCGCCTGTTGAAAGTCCAAAATGCACATGATTGAGAATAATGAATTGGAGGCTAAGGAAATGAATTCTAATGATTTCCTCGAATAGAAAGAAAGATGTGTGTGTGTGTGTGTGTGCTCCATATAATTCTACTTCTAAGCTACATACTAGAATAGAATAAAAAGATTACATATTTTTTTGCCTCTCTTCTTTTTATTGAATAAGCTTGAAGTTTTCTAGGAGCTTCAATCATCATCTTTGATCATCCAATCCACTTTACATGCTTTAATTGATCCTTGAGTGACATCCGTTGCTAGTTGATCTTCATGATATGCTTAGGCAATGGATTAGCTGCAAATAGGGGATTAGACACAAGTATTTATGTTTGCTCATCATCAAAACCAAGTAGGGATAAGTCCAATACACAACATTCTCTCCCTTTTTGGTGATTACAAACAACCATAAACAAAATGATAAATAGTTGTGCTTAAAAAATACTTATTCCCCCTGCATAGATGCCAATCAAGTTAGTCAATTTAAGTAAGGGCATATATTGATTAATTGAAGCAAACATGTAAGAAATGCATGAATGAAATGATTTCAAGACTAGAAATTTAGGATTTAGAATCCAAGTTCATTATATCTTACTCCCCTGAATTTAAGGCAACTTCAATCTTAGATTCAAGTTTAGATCATACTTAGCACAAAATTATGATTTGTTTATTTCTCTTCCCCTATGGCATTATCCAAAAAGAGTGAGTAGAAAAGCAACAATAGTGCTAAAAAGTATTAAAACAATCATGAGATTCTAAAGAATGTGATACATATTCAATGTGATACCAATATAAAATCGAGAAAAGCGAAAGTGCATCACAATGATATATATCAAATACTCATCAACAAAAGAAATTTTAGTTGACTAAAGGAAAGAGAATCTAATATCAACATTACATAGGTAAGAAAATGTCTCACATCACATCATTTATATAATAGAGCACACAGAGAGACAAAGTTGCACAACGTATACACATGGATCACATCAGAGAGTAAAAAGACAAAATGTGATATCATATATATATATAAGAAATACATGGAGTACAAAATGACTAACCACTCCATATACAAACAAAAGTATGAACATCATTATACACCATCCAAAAATAATGACAAACAATTATACAAGTGCTATAAGCACCAATACAAAACATCCATTACAAAAGATACAACACATCCAAAGACAGACACTCAAACCCTAACAAAAAGAAGTCCTAGGGTAAGTAGTGGTAAAGCTCCATCAGTAATGACAGTGGGATCCGAAGGGCGGCCAGAGCAACGGAACATCAGTCTAATAGAGCGACGAGAAGGATACACAGGAGCCTTTCGCTTTGATGACGATGCACCAGCAGCTGTAGGGTCTCCACATGATCAGGCACTAAAGACTGACCAACAGGAGCAGTAACAGGCTCTGAGAGCTGAACATCAGTAGGTGGAGGTTGGGTGACCTCAGTAGGAGGGGCCTGAGCATCACTTGGGGGAAGAGGAATAGCAGTCTGAGTGACATCCTCGAAAGGAGGGAACATAGTCTGAAGAGAGGCTGGAACTGGGAAGCCATGATACTGAAACGACTTGTAGTAAAGCTCAAGCAGAATAGATATTTTTTGATCCATGTCAGAGACTTTCAGATCAATAGCAGTCACTCGCTCATTCAACTGAATAAGGAGGGGATCTGAAGGAGCTGAAGGAGACGTAGACGATGGCTTAGCAGGATGCGAAGGAGAGGGCTCAGACTCGGATACTAAAAGAGGAGGATCAGCGACAGATATCCCGAGAAACTCATCGGGAGAAGAAGAGGACCGAGTACTCTGAGAGCGGGGTGAGGAAGGAGAAGACGTAGGCGAAGAGACTTCGAACCGACGTATGTAGGAGGAACGTGAGTGTTTCCTCAAGGGTTTGAACCATGAAGTAGCAGTTTTGGGGGCCATGAGCACAAATCGACTGAAAATGAACGATTAGGGCACGAAATGAAAAATTGAGAGAGAGTTTACCAATCAATCGACAGAGGAGGAGAGGATCCAAATCCCAATCGAAGGAGAGGAGGGTAAAATGGTGATCGAAAACTTGAATCGACGGAGAAGATCGAATGGATGGCTCTCGTCGAAGAGGAAGACGAGGGAACACGAGTTGGTGGAGAGAGAAAATGAAGCACCCTCGATTACTTAAGTGGAGGGGTAACAGATCTAGGTCGTTGGATATAAAGATGGATGGCGCAGATTAAGGCAATGAACCGCCTCAAACGTGGATAGTCAACTTATGTACAATCGTCAGTCGGCTGGTCGAAAAGAGAGAAAACTGGCTAAAGATATAGACAGGCGCCTGTCACAGCGCCTAGCAAAGTGACAGGTGCATGTATAATACACTACAGTCGGCTAACCGAAAGTCAATAATTTTGATGATTGAGAGAAAATTATCAAGATCAAGGGAGGCGCATGATAAACAAAATTCAGTCGCCTGTCGGGGAGACAGGCGCCTGACAATTATACATCAGTTGCCTGAGAAAAAAACACTAATTTCAGTCAGTAAATCTAGAGTTAGGCAGGCGACTATCGAAGGATTGACAGTCGTTTATCCTGGTCCAAAAATGTAGGATAACGCTGAAATCAACAGAATTAAGATAACTCACCCTAAGACCTATACTCTAACTACTCTTCAAACATGAAATCACTATCAAAATAAGATATATTAACATACGAATCACATATACTAATCCAAACATATAAAATCATCAAAATCTCAAGTAAATCTCATTAAAAAGTATATGTAAAAATATGACATATAAAAACATTAGATGTGAAATGATAACATGAGTTTAAAGCCTGATTTAACATATAAATATGAACTCCTATATTTCAGATTCACCAATAATCCCTAATTCTCCACGCAACCTCACAAATGAGTCTTCTTTAAGAGGCTTAGTGAAGATGTCGACGATTTGTTTTTGGGTTTCAATGTACTCTAAGATGATGTCCTTCTTAGCTAAATGATCATTAATGAATTGGTGTCTCACATCTATGTGTTTGGTATGGGAGTGATGTACAGGATTTTTGGAAAGACAGATTGCACTTTGGTTATCAACCATGATAGGGCAAGTATCACAATTGACACCATAGGTTTTAAGTGTGTGTCTCATCCAAAGAACTGTGCACATGCAAGACCCACGGCAATATATTCATCTTCGATCTTAGACAATGATACCGAGTTCTGTTTCTTGGAAAACCAAAAAACAAGAGAATTTCCTAGAAAATGGCAAATGCCACTACTACTCTTCCTATCGGATTTGCATCCGGTAAAATCAGCATTACTATATGAGATTAACTCATATGTGCTAGACTTAGGATAAAGTGACCCATAATCTAGTGTATGATTGAGATAACAAAAAATTCGTTTAACTGCAATCAAGTGTGACTCCTTCGGTCTAGCTTGATATCTAGCACAAAGACATACGGAGAACATAATATTGGGCTTACTAGCAGTTAAGTAAAGTAAGCTACCGATCATACCACGATATAGACGAATGTCAACATGTTTCCCGTTCTCATCCTTGTGTAGATGGGTTGTCGTACTCATAGGAGTCCGCTTGCTTGAAGACAATTCCATCCCGAATCGCTTGATAAGCCCCCCAGTGTACTTTGTTTGATGTATGAAATTCACATCCTTCATTTGCCGAATTTGTAGTCTAAGAAATTAGTTGAGCTCACCCATATGGCTCATTTTGAATTCATCCTTTATAGACTTGGAAAATTCTTGATAAAGATTACAGTTAGTAGAACCAAATATTATATCATCTACATAAACTTGAATTAAAAGGATGTCATTTTCATTATCTTTAATGAAATGAGTTGAATCAACTTCACCCATTTTAAAACCTAAATCCAAAAGGAAGGTTTTGAGTCGATCATACCAAGCTCTGGGAGCTTGGTTCTTTCTTAAGTTTGAAAACATGGTTTGGAAATTTTACATATATGAAACGGGTGGTTGAGAAACATAAACTTCTTCATTAACGATACCATTCAAAAATGCACTTTAAACATCCATTTGAAATAATTTAAAATTTTTATGAGATGCAAAAGATAAAAGCAACCTAATAGCTTCTAATCGAGCTAGGGGGCAAAGGATTCTTCGAAACAATACCTTCCTCTTGTCGGTAGCCTTGAGCTACTAACCTTACTGTATTCCTTGTGATGACCTTGTTCTCATCTGTCTTGTTCTTAAAAATTCATTTGGTCCCAATGACTTGGTGACCATTTGGAAGAGGAACAAGCTCCCAAACTTCATTTCTTTCAAATTGAATGAGCTCCTCTTCCAATGTAACTATCCAAGAGCTATCTTCCCACGCTTCTTGGATGTTCTTTGGCTCAATGGTAGAGACAAATGCACAATGAGAGAATTCATCAATTCTTAACCTTGTTCGGACACCCACACCAATGTCTCCTATTATTTGGTTACGAGGGTGATTACGAACGGTCGAATAAGCTTTGGGAATACCTGGATCACTTGGAACATCCTCAACATTTTCATTAGTATTATTAGTCTCAATAATAGAATCATTAACATTAACATTACTAATGGTATCACATATAACATCTACACTATATCATCAACAACATGAGGAATATCAAAATCTTCATAAAATGAAACGTGTAGTGATTCCTCGATCGTTGAAGAGGTTTTGTTGTATATTCAGTAGGCTTTGCTACGTGTGGAATATCCAACAAATATTCCTTCATTGAATCTTGGCTCAAATTTATCTAAGTTACTATAGGTGTTCTTTATAAAACATTTTGAACCAAAAACACGAAAATATTTAACTTGCGGCTTTTTATCATAAAATAATTCAAAACAAGTTTTGTTCGTTCGGGGCCTCACTAGGATCCTATCTAGCACATAACATTTCGTGTGCACCGCCTCTGCCCAAAATTGTAGTCCAAGATGACTATCATGGAGCATGGTGCGAGCACACTCAATTAGGGTCCTATTCTTTCTCTCAATAACACCATTTTAAGTTGGTGCGTGAGGAAAAGAAAAGTTGTGAGTAATCCCGTTGTCATCACAAAACTTAGTGAAAAATTCATTTTCGAATTCTTCTCCATGATCACTACGAATAGTGAAATGGTGGTTCCTAATTGAATTTTCTTTGTAAATATAGTAAACTCTTAGAAAGATTCATTTTTATTGGTTAAAAATGAAACCCAAGTAAATCTAGAGAAGTCATCTACGACGACTAATCCATTATGAGCATTACCTAAAGATGATGTTCTAGTTGGCCCAAATAAATCTAAAGGAAGTAATTCTATGGGCCTTTTAGAAGTTATGTCATCTTAAAGTTTAAAAGAAGATTTACTAAGTGTACCTCTTTGGCATGAATCACAAAAGTTTTTCTTAATAAAAGCAATTTTCGGAAAAACCTTTAACAAGCTCATACGTAGCTAACTTATATAAGTGCTTCAAATGAATATGACCAAAACGGCGATGCCATAATAGTTATTCATTTGTATTAACAACTGAACAATGTTCTCTGGTTTTAGGTAAGCTCTATTTTTAAGCCTAATACCGGTAAATAAAACATGCGAATCAATATCAACAATATTGCAAATACCCTCTCCAAAGTTAACCTTGTAACCCTTGTCACAGAGTCGACTCATAGATAAGATTATGACATAAACCACTAACTAAATAAATATTGGTAATAAGTGGTTTGGAAGGATTACCGACTTTGCCTACTCCAATGATGGTTCCCTTTTGATTGCCTTTAAAAGTGACTGTTGCACCATCCTTGATGCGAACCACTTCAAAGCGCAATATGGGATCTCACGTCATGTGTTTGGAGCATCCGCTATCGAATATCCATCCTTTCCTTTGAGAGCCAATATGTCTATTATTGCTCTCTTTTTTGTTCTTGGATACCTACATGGTATACCATAAGCTCATGGTACCCAAGCTTAGTTGGGTCCAAGGGGATTAGCCCTTTGGAAACCAAGTCCAAGTGGACTTTGGCTTCCCAACATAGTTACCACTATTTATCACATCGCTAAATTAAGAACTAACATAAGCGTTCCTATGATTTGTGCTAGTATTCTTAGGAACCCAAATTGTGTATGTTTTGGGTGTCCTTTTCCTAGTTGCATGCAAATTTGGTTGAGATCTATGTTGTGCATGCTTCCTAGGAGCATGAGATCTAGCATATGAAAATGGAGGTGGATAAGCATGAGACATATATGGGTTATATGAAAATTGAGGAGCATGAATATTATATGAAACATATGGAGAATGCATGTGATGTGGTGGATGTGCATGAGCATACATGGGAGAATTATGTTGTATGAACATATGAATGTGTAGGAGACGTGCATGAGTATTTCTCAAGTGTAGTTTGCACGTACCCGTGGGTGTGGAGCATAAAATGTATCATAAGTGTCCACATGAGAAGTAGGAGATTTCCTACGTGTATGAGTGTTGGTGTACATGTAGGCATGACCTTTCTTTTGGTTTCCACCCTTAGTGGGTTTCTTGCCAAAAGAGGGAGAGTGTGAAGTGGTGGCCTTCTTGGTAGGTTTGCTACCAATAGTGTTTTTGACACCACTAGTGGATACACCGGAGGATGGCCTCACAAAATCTATAATTACACCACTATTGGAGGTGCGAGATTTGGATGTATTTGCTTCCACATAACCAAGTCCAACACGTTGTGTGGCCGGAAATTGGTTTGAAAGCAATTCATCCAATTTCCATTTCTCTTTATTAAATCTCTTAACTTGGGAGGACATGAGCTCATATTTCTCACTAAGGGAAGAAATATTGGTATCCAAAGTGGACACACGTGTTTTGAGCCCGCGCACTTGGGTTTTAAGAGACTCATTCTCAATACCCAATTGTGTGTTTTGTGAAGCTAGATCAAAAATATCTTTAGAATAATCTTGATCTAGTTGAGATTTGAGGGAATTCATCTCATTTCTTAAGGTGCCATTTTGAGAAATCAAATTGGCTTTCTCAAGTGTAAGTGTGTCAACAATGGTGTCATTGTTGATGATGCATGGTATGGATGATTTGCTAACATTAGATTTCTTCAAATTAGTATATTTGTCACACCTCGCTTCCCATTAGTCTTGAGAGCGAGGACGCGAACGGGCCCGCTTGTGCAAGTCAGGAGGAGGTACTTTTGCTTTTCTTTCCTTTGACTTAACACAATAAGCATATGTGTGAAAACCCCATGTTCTTGCTTGCATTACTCAAAAACAACGCAGATAAAAAAACATTATTACAATCTCAAATGTCTCAACGGAATTACAACAAATGTAGAAAAGAAGAGTGGGTCTTATGACCGTACAACAATGAAAAGAAATGCAACGAAAGTTCACAAGTTCAACAAGTCTTAGTCCACTGGTTCAGCTATCTCAACTAGTCCTCCTGGTGCTATAGGTCGGGATCTGACATACATCCAAAAAACATGAATGTATGTTAGCAAGGGTCTACAAGTAGAGGTCAGAAACCCAAGGCAAGGTATACAAATATTATACTGAATTTAAGAGGCATTAATGAATTAAACGAGATAGTGACAACATGTTGATTTAAAATGAAATAGAGTAAAACACACCTAGCATGCAGTTCTAAGCAGTTTAACAGGTAAGGTGTGCAGTTTATGACATGGCAGTTATAACGAATTAAAAGTAAGCACTTTAAACACGACAATCATGAAGTGCGAGCAAGTGAACACGATTATTCTAATTACAATGCAATGTTTTCTATCATGCATAGGGTTCTCGCTTTTAGGTCGTGATGAGTGAGTCGTCCTTCTCACGGAGGCCTTCCGTGATTGGCGCTAACCCACCGCATATGGGTGGTGCCCTTGAAGAGAGTACTTTTTCATACGCCTAGTAGCCGCTCAATCCTAACCCCACCCAAGAATGTTGTGCTGGACACGAGCCAGGCGCTAAACCGACATATACTGGAACACGAGCCAGACTAGTCATATGTGACCCTATTGGAACACGAGCCAGACTAGTCACACATGACCGACAGAGTAGCCATATTACAAGCACGAATTCACGAATTTCAAGCACAAATTTGTCAACTCACATGACATCACGAAAGTCACGATTTCGCCTTCGAGGCGCACGATTTCACGATGGCACACGCTAGTTAATTATTTCAAGATGAGCAGCAATCAAATAATATAATCATTTATGTTTATACATCATTTTCAAATGTTTACAAGTGCGTCGGAACAGCATTCATAATAATTTAATCAAAAGGGTGAACATGAGAGTTTAACGAATATGAACAGAACCCAACTTTTCTTGTTATTGTTCTAAACTGAAGTATATCAAGTTATATGCCGTTGGATCACGTTTTTAGTCACGGATGTCATGGTGGTAATATCACGCGTCATTTCACGGGTAGATTTTAAGTTATACAAACTTTACGTGCAAAAGACTAATTTAACATCCAACTTCAAAAATACACTATAAATTGTATACTTGCTTGATTTCCGCGATTTTGGTATCGTTGGCTTCGTCTCGACGGGTACTATGTATCGGTATGTCCGGTTATCTGTTTCGGTCAAACATATCACCGAATTAGATTTATTACGAGATAATTAAAATATCGAGTTAATCCCTAAATTGGGTTCGTCTAATTTTATTTGGTTATCTGACTAGGGTGATGTCTATATTGTATTATACCAATCTTATATTAATATGGTAAGCCATATTTTATTTAAATTTCTAATATTACCCTAACATTATTTAACAATACTAACTAGCTGAAATTAACAACACTAACTAGTTAATTAACAAACACCCTACTAATGATAGGGTTATTATCATGTTAACACTATATTCAATACCCCCCCACCTACTATCACCTACTATAATATTATTAATAAAATTTATCATGTTAACATACCCTCTCTCTCTTATTCTTTAATCCTATTTCTTTAACTTATTCTGTCAACTATCCCCCCTTTTCCTTATTAAGGCCATCTCCCTCCCTCCCTCCCTCCCTCCCTCTCTTTGTTTTTGTGTACAGGCTGTCTTCTCTTTTAAACTTCTGTCTCTTCCTTTCATCTTCATTTTTTTGGTTTCTATATCAAAACTTTGCAGGCAAAGGACAGCACAAGGATCTCACGCAAGGTCAAGAGTCTCACCTTCGTGCAACGAAAAGGAGCTAAGGGGGCAGACGGTCGGCGCTGGGCGACTCCAGCGGCGGCGTAGGGGCTTCGCCGGTGGTTCTGGGCGCATGCCGGCGGCTTCTCCGGCCAAGCGGCGGCGCAGCAGCGGCACAGCGCGCATGCGTGGGTGGCGCTCCGGTGGCGGTTCACGGCGTAGGGGTGGTGCGCGCAAGGAGTTGGTCGGGAAGGAGGAGGAAGGAGAAGATGAAGATGAGGGTTTGAAGTTCGGATCTGAAGTTCTCTTTCAGATTCGAGTTTTGGAGTAGTTTGTTTTTGAATCTGAATTGGGTTGTTGATTTTGTGATTGCTTTTGAATCTGAAATTATCCCTCAATGTTTTTTATTTCTGATTTCTTTGTGTTTTGTGAATTTGATTTTGGGAAGAAATTATTTGGGGAGTTGATTTTTGTATTGATTTTGGAAGCTGAAATTTATTGGGATTTTGGGAGATGATAGTTTTGTAGAAGAGTTTACGTTGATGATCCTTAAGTAAGATATCAGCAGGGGACAGGGTCATGTATTAGTCAAGTAATTTAATTAAGTTAGGTTTCTGATGAAGAGTCGTGTGTGTTTGATAAATCGAGAAATTAATGCTAACCTTGACTAAACGTGTGTGTGTGTTGATTAATAGGTAACGTGTGTGTGTGTGTGTTGATTAATAGGTAGGGGAATGTATCTGCCTTTAAAGAGACGTGAGTGTTTGTTTTGACATGTTAAGCAGACATGAATTTTTGTTTTGTCAAATAGGTTAGGCAGGATTATGATAGGTATTAAATGTAATTGTTGACTAAAATATTAGGGGGGAGGAACCTGATACACAAAATGTGTTTGTTGTCTTAAACGGTATATGTTTTGTTGACTAATCAAGGGGAAGGAATCTGGTTATGAAACGTCTTCTTCCTCTAACCCTTTAAAATTCAAACGTGAATGATGAGTTAAGATAGGAGGTTAATGGATTAAGGTAAATAAGTAAAATGTGATTAGTAAAATTACTTGAAGTAATTAGTAAGATAAGTAAAGTAATTAGGAATGTGTAATTATTAGGATAATTAAGTTAAAGTGATTTGTTAAACTAAGTAGTTAATTAATGAAGACACGGTAAAAACGAAAATAGACGCACTCGCGTCGATTCGTACGGACGAAAAGCTATCTAGATGACTGAAGAAAAAATACTAGTACGCATGAGGGAAAATATGTCTAAAAATTACAGGCTGTTACATTCTACACACCTTAAGAAAAATTCAGTCCTCGGAATTCTTATCAACTAATGAGCAGAAAACAAGTATGAATTATGCTCTCGTATTTCTAGGAGGTAAATTATGACCTGAAATACTTCGAGAAGAAGAAATGAAATTGGTTAGGAAAAGACACAAGTGATGTTGTTAAGATTGAGTAAAAAAAGGTTCGGATGACTAAGCACCATCAATGGCCTTAACTTTTAGTGGGCAAGTGAAAAGACTAGGGACAGCTACCCAAGATGTGCAGGGCCAAAGGTGAGAAAATAATAAAATACTCCAAACTGCAATCCCAATATTCTAACACTCTGGTTGTTAAAACCGTAACCTCAAACAAGTGTTACTAAAATAAATCATCGATTCTCGTCTCGTCACTGAATAATGTTACAACTATAAGCATATCCTGAACATAAGTATGGGTCCAATACTTTCTCTATCTTTTTGACTTCTATTTCGTATTTCTTGCCTTAGACAATTAATACTTTAAACAAGGCAACTTCAGAAAGGAAAATACCAACTATTCTCAACCAATACTTCTTACAAATTTTCTTACTCCTTCGCTCATTAAGACAATAACATCTTTTTGGGGGTCTTAATGTACGATATCCTTTATACCTAAGTTCTCCAGAAAGCTGTACATTCGCATAGGTTGTCCCATCCGTAGTGTATCTCTCCTTGTTTATTGTATATCCTAACTTGTATTACTATAATTGTGACATCACCTAACTCCAACATTTATAATGTTCCCAACGCATCCTTCATCGTGACAACTCATAAGTTTAAACACCCTAATTAACAAATTATTAAATCACATCTCATCATTTCTTATTGAATCTTATCCCAAGCAACTTAGATCAATTACGCAATTATCCATTCGTATCAACATATCATATCATTTCCGACGTCTCCATTACCATATCCGTTCGATGAAGTCTTGTTACTTTACATACTCTACTAATTATCATCGTCTTTCTAAATCATGTAATATCTACAAGATTACTCTCAGCCGCGACTAATATGAATTCCAAATTCGTAATGTATTCGTCTTCCTGTGCACCACTCCTAGTATGGAATCCTATTGAAGCCATAATGAATGGGTATATACCAAATGTGAAATATAATTCTTGAACCGCTTCCGATTCTGGAGTGGAAGTGGCAGCACATCAATATGGATTTCGTGATTGGACTACCTCGGAGTCCGAAGCAGAATGACGCGATTTGGGTGATCGTAGACCGATTGACCAAATCTGAGCACGTTATTCCCTTCCGAGTAGGACAGTCTACTGAGACGCTAGCGAGGAGATATATGGAGGTAAATTCTTTTACTCTCCGTTTTTATTTCATTTTCCTAGTTTAGATAGTGATGTAACGTGAATCGTGCAGGAGATCGTACGACTTCACGGAGTCCCCGTGAGTATCGTGTCGGACAGAGACACGAGACCCCAATATTTATTTCACAATTTTTGGATTTCATTTGACCCATTTTACATTTTTAGCAAAGCTTATAATATTTTTAATAACTAAGTTTTAAAGTATTTTTAGCCAAATATAATTTTTATTAGTTTATAACGCTGCAAAATATTTTTGAGCCAAATCCTAGCCCCTATCTTGGCCGCACCCAATCCATGTGTGAGTAGGAGTGTTCGGGTTTGGGATTTAATTGATTTTAAATCCTAATCCTATTAGAATTAGCCCTAGACCAAGTCAACCCCTCTATACTATATAAATAACCCATAGGCTAACCTATTTTCGCAAGCAAACAAACCCTAGCTGTCACAAAACCCCCCCGTTCTCGCTTGCGACGTTCGTCGCAACAGCAGCCACAGCCGCCCGTGCCCGACCGAGAGAATTCCTCTTTTTCTCTCGGTCTGACCGAGGGTCTCGCCCGCACCGCCGCTCTGCCCGCACGTTGCAACTTGCAACGTTGCAACGCATCGCCCCGCCCCGCACCGACCGAGAACTCCTGTCGGTCTGACCGAAGCGCCCACCCGCATCGCCCCGCTCCGCGTAGCCGCCCGCTTCGCAAGCCTCACACCCACCCCCGCTCCCGCCCGCTACGACCGAAGGAAACCCCCGCTCCGCACGCCCGCTGCTCCGTTGCAACCCCCACATCGCTGCAGCCCCCGTCCAAGCGCCCGACCGACAACTTTCCCCGCACCGGCCCGCTCTGACCGAGAGCCCCCGCTCCGCACCGCATCTCCGCTCGTTGCAACCCCCGCCCGCTGTGTCCGACCGAGAGATTCTCTCGCATCGGCTCGGTCTGACCGAGTGACGTCGTTGCAACGTCGCAACTCTCGCACCGCTTGCCACCGTGGGCCCCCCAAGTTCTCCAGAGGTGTTGTGGGTCCCCCATTGGCCCCTGGCACTACTGTGGGTCCCACCTAGGTGCCTTCTCTTCGTGGATTTTCCGTTTACGACGTTGCGATATGTAGTAGGCCGTCGTCGCACGTGCTAGCTTTGGAATCTTGGTTCGTTGCTCTAGTTGCTGCCCAGTCTATTCGAGCGAGGAATCTATTTTGGAAGCTGGACTAGGAGCGCGTTCTATTATTCCAACCCCTGGCATCGCTACCCGACGCCAGTGTAGCTTTCGCGTCGTGTTGAGGTAACGCTTTGCACTCTTAGGACCCCAACCACAGCCTGATAATTAAGACTAAAAATTGATGTTTTAAATTGTTTTAAATTCAGTAATCAAGATTAATAAAATGGGACTGTATGCCGGTGGACTTGTGCACGTAGGTAGAATTGGACTCTGGACTCTTTGGACGGTGTTTTTCCAGACGTTTGACTTACAGGCAAGTGAAACTTGCCAACTTTTGCTTAGGGCCATGTTTTAGGCCACTTTCTTGCTTTTAGCGTAAAAGAGACTAGACAGTGAAATGATAGCTGTCTAGACACAACTTAAATATCTAGCTTGACAACGAAGCTAGATCTGTCACCCTGCCATGTCATTCATGCATTGTTATCTGCCATGTTTAAATTCCTTACCTGTACGCACTTAAACTGTTATCTGACATGCATTGCATCTTACATGTCATCCAAGTTGAATGTTGCATTCGTAGCACACGCTACAATACTTGTACTTCCTTGTTCAGGCTAGGTCTATGCCATCATGAAAAACACTTCCTGGCTCGTGATCCAGAAGATGGGCGCCAGTCCATATACACGTGGAGGGGTAGGGATAAGCGATCACTTGAGCTTAGGAGTTGGCCCGCACAGCCACTCTAGCCAAAAGGCGTAATCTCTGTGCACGACGTGCTTACTAGACTTGTCCTTGTACTTGTGATTGTTCTTGCAAAACTTGACATCCATGCCATGATTTAAATGCCATGCTCGTACTTTACTTTACTTGTTGCACTCATGCTATATCTGCCATGTCATTGCATCATGCTAGAACTGCTAGGTTGCTTTACTCTCACTTTCAGTTTCCTTGCACAAGTCTCTTGTAGACTTGCTGACATGTGCCCCTTGCTCTTTTGGGTGTCACATGTTAGACCCTGAGCCAGATACCGTAGCTGAGGACGAGGTATTTGCTGACGCTGAGCCGGAGCCTACGTTTGACGAGGAGTTGGTGGACACCGGTGACAAGTCTTAGAGACTGTTCTGAGTTGCTTTGCTTTAGGTTGTTGTTAGTTGTCGGTGCGTAGCACCATTACTTTGTTTTCCGTACGTTGTACTTTTGATTGGCCATGTTGGGGCCTTTTTAGACTCTTTTCATTTAGCCTGGTGGGTTTTTCTGCGATGTTGGAGTTTATTTTTATGGATCTGAGATTTCTCTTTTGTCTCAGTCTCTTTATTATTATCTTTGTTTCGTATCGCAATTGCAAGGACCTGCCATTTAATGTTGATTGACGCTTATCGGACTTGCAGCTTTGCAGCTTCAAGTCTGAGCGGACCTACTCACGTCTCGCCTCCATATTTTTGGGAAGCGGGGCGTGACAATATGTGTGACATCAACAAAAGAGTTTTAAAGATAAATGTAGAAAGTAAAATATGATGGTATAGATTAGAAATCATTAAAATTTATTGACTAAAAATTTTCAGCGAAGGAAACTCAAAATCAAAGAATAATTTTAAGTCAGTTGAAAAATATGAGGCCTATGTAAAAGATTTTTAAAGAAGTTAAACTGGGCGAGAAATTTCATAAAAGAGATATCGATAGTAAAATCATTATAGTAATGGGAGTGATTCAAAGGATAACGATGGCTTTTCAGGAAGATCACGTGGGTTGAAAGCAAGGATTGGAATAGGATGAGCAAATGTGAGTACGGGTAGGAAATGACTTGTGAAAAGGATTACGAAAAATCCCTAAGGTCAAAAGTGGAATGTAAAATGAAGGGAGATTAAAAATCAAGGTATACTGATTTGGTTGACTAAGGATCAGGAAACTTAGGACTGTAATCTTCTAATGAAGTTGATCGTGGTTGAAGATTTTAGGGAAAGTGTTGTTGGAGAGTCGAGATTGTAATATTATATATGTTGTTTTAAAGTATTTTGCATGAGCATTGACCTGCATGGGCCACCACTAAAACCTGTCACGCCCCGCTTCCCATTAGGCTTGAGAGAGAGGACGCGAACGGGCCTGCTTGTGCAAGTCAGGAGGAGGCACTTTTGCTTTTCTTTCCTTTGACTTAACACAATAATCGTCTGTGTGAAAACCGTAGGTTCTTGCTTGCATTACTCAAAAACAATGCTGATAAAAAACATTATTACAATCTCAAATGTCTCAACGGAATTTCAACAAATGTAGAAAAGAAGAGTGGGTCTTATGACCGTACAACAATGAAAAGAAATGCAACGAAAGTTGACAAGTTCACCAAGTCTTAGTCCACTGGTTCAGCTATCTCAACTAGTCCTCCTGGTGTTATAGGTCGGGATCTGACATACATCCATAAAACATGAATGTATGTCAGCAAGGGTTGACAAGTAGAGGTCAAAAACCCAAGGAAATGTATACAAATATTATACTGAATTTAAGAGGCATTAATGAATTAAACGAGATAGTGACAACATGTTGATTTAAAATGAAATAGAGTAAAACACTTCTAGCATGCAGTTCTAAGCAGTTTAACAGGTAAGGTGTGCAGTTTATGACATAGCAGTTATAACGAATTAAAAGTAAGCACTTTAAACACGACAATCATGAAGTGCGAGCAAGTGAACACGATTATTCCAATTACAATGCAATGTTTTCTATCATGCATAGGGTTCTCGCCTTTAGGTCGTGATGAGTGAGTCGTCCTTCTCACGGAGGCCTTCCGTGATTGACGCTAACCCACCGCAAACGGGTGGTGCCCTTGAAGAGAGTACTTTTTCATACGCCTAGTAGCCGCTCAACCCTAACCCCACCCAAGAATGTTGTGCTGGACACGAGCCAGGTGCTAAACCGACATATACTGGAACACGAGCCAGACTAGTCATATGTGACCCTATTGGAACACGAGCCAGACTAGTCACACATGACCGACGGAGTAGCCATATTACAAGCATGAATTCACAAATTTCAAGCACGAATTTGTCAACTCACATGACATCACGAAAGTCACGATTTCGCCTTCGAGGCGCATGATTTCACGATGGCACACGCTAGTTAATTATTTCAGGATGAGCAGCAATCAAATAATATAATCATTTATGTTTATACATCATTTTCAAATGTTTACAAGTGCGTCGGAACAGCATTCACAATAATTTAATCAAAAGGGTGAACATGAGAGTTTAACGAATATGAACAGAAAACCAACTTTTCTTGTTATTGTTCTAAACTGAAGTATATCAAGTTATATGTCGTTGGATCACGTTTTTAGTCACGGATGTCATGGTGGTAATATCACGCGTCATTTCACAGGTAGATTTTAAGTTATACAACTTTACGTGCAAAAGACTAATTTAACATCCAACTTCAAAAATACACTATAAATTGTATACTTGCCTGATTTCCGCGATTTTGGTGTCGTTGGCTTCGTCTCGACGGGTACTACGTATCGGTACGTCCGGTTCTCTGTTTTGGTCAAACATATCACCGAATTAGATGTATTGCGAGATAATTAAAATATCGAGTTAATCCCTAAATTGGGTTCGTCTAATTTTATTGGGTTATCTGACTAGGGTGATGTCTATATTGTATTATACCAATCTTATATTAATATGGTAAGCCATATTTTATTTAAATTTCTAATATTACCTTAACATTATTTAACAATACTAACTAGCTGAAATTAACAACACTATAGTTAATTAACACAACACCCTACTAATGATAGGGTTATTATCATGTTAACACTACATTCAATACCCCCCTACTATCACCTACTCTAATATTATTAATAAAATTTATCATGTTAACATACCCTCTCTCTCTCTCTCTTATTCTTTAATCCTATTTCTTTAACTTATTCTGTCAACTACCCCCCTTTTCCTTATTAAGGCCATCACTCTCTTATCTTATTGTCTATCTGAATTTCTCTCTCTCTCTCTCTCTCTTTCTTACTTACTCTTTTTGTTTTTGTGTACATGCTGTCTTCTCTTTTAAACTTCTGTCTCTTCCTTTCATCTTCATTTTTTTTGTTTCCATATCAAAACTTTGCAGGCAAAGGACAGCGCAAGGATCTCACGCAAGGAAGGTCAAGAGGCTCACCTTCGTGCGACGAGGAGGAGCTAAGGGGGCGGACGGTCGGCGCTCGGCGACTCCAGTGGCGACGCAAGGGCTTCGCCGGCGGTTCTGGGCACATGCCGGCAGCTTCTCTGGCCAAGCGGCGGCACAGCAGCGGCACAGCGTGCGTGCATGGGTGGTGCTCCGGCGGCGGTTCACGGCGTAGAGGTGGTACGCGCAAGGAGTTGGTCGGGAAGGAGGAGGAAGGAGAAGATGAAGATGAGGGTTTGAAGTCCAGATCTAAAGTTCTCTTTCAGATTTGAGTTTTGGAGTAGTTTGTTTTTGGATCTGAATTGGGTTGTTGATTTTGTGATTGCTTTTGAATCTGAAATTATCCCTCAATATTTTTGATTTCTGATTTCAAAATAATCAGTTTGGGTTGTGTTTTGGGAATTTGATTTTGGGACGAAATTGTTTGGGGAGTTGATTTTTGTATTGATTTTGGGGGCTGTTTTGTTTGCTGGTTGATGAGAACTTGGTGGAGAATTTGGGAAGCTGAAATTTATGGGGATTTTTGGAGATGATAGTTTTGCAGAAGAGTTTACGTTGATGATCCTTAATTAAGATATCAGCAGGGGACAGGGTCATGTATTAGTCAAGTAATTTAATTAAGTTAGGTTTCTGATGAAGAGTCGTGTGTGTTTGATAAATCGAGAAATTAATGCTAACCTTGACTAAACGTGTGTGTGTGTGTGTGTGTGTTGATTAATAGGTAACGTGTGTGTGTGTGTGTGTGTGTGTGTGTGTGTGTGTGTGTGTGTGTGTGTGTTGATTAATAGGTAGGAGAATGTATCTGCCTTTAAAGAGACGTGAGTGTTTGTTTTGACATGTTAAGCAGACATGAATTTTTGTTTTGTCAAATAGGTTAGGCAGGATTAGGATAGGTATTAAATGTAATTGTTGACTAAAATATTAGGGGGGAGGAACCTGATACACAAAACGTGTTTGTTGTCTTAAACGGTATATGTTTTGTTGACTAATCAAGGGGGAAGAATCTGGTTATGAAACGTCTTCTTCCTCTAACCCTTTAAAATTCAAACGTGAATAATGAGTTAAGATAAGAGGTTAATGGATTAAGGTAAATAAGTAAAATGTGATTAGTAAAATTACTTGAAGTAATTAGTAAGATAAGTAAAGTAATTAGCAATGTGTAATTATTAGGATAATTAAGTTAAAGTGATTTGTTAAACTAAGTAGTTAATTAATGACGACACGGTAAAAACAAAAATAGCCGCACTCGCGTCGATTCGTACGGACGAAAAGCTATCTAGATGACTGAAGAAAAAATACTAGTACGCACGAGCGAAAAATACGTCTAAAAATTACAGTCTGTTACAATATCTAAGCATAAGAGATTGATACTTAGAAAATAATTCTTCGTTAGCAATACAAAGTTCATCCATGGTTACCTCGGATTCATCATTCTCACTATCACTCTCATCAGAGACTGCATCTTCTCGAGCCATGACGCACATATGTGCACTCTCACCCTTCTCATCCTCGGATTCACTCAATAAATCTCCACTTGAATCATCAAAAGTCCCAACAAGTCCTTTCTTCTTGTCCTTCTTAAATTTGTTGGACTTGTGGAACTTTGGTGCTTTCCACTTCTCTTTGTTTCTTAGCAATGTGCAATCCTTCTTGATATGCCCCGGCTTGTTACACTTAAAACAAAGATACGATGATTTGTTAGTGGAATCAAATTTAGATTTGGAAGGAAATTTACCTTTGCGAAAGAAGCGTTGGAACTTCTTCGCCATTTGCGTCATTTCTTCCAAATCCATTTCGTTCTCGGATTCATCACTATCGAAGGATGAAGAAGTAGCATTAAAGTCTAATGCTTTCTTCTTTGCCTCCGTTAGGTTCATCATAGCTCTAATCTTCATTTGGTTCTCCATTCTTACTTCGTAAGACTTGAGAGTACCGATGAGATTCACCACGGTATAGTACCAACATAGGTAATTTATCTCTGTGTAATTGTACAAACATCTTGTTCAAAATTACAGTAATATGTATGGTAAGTAATTTATCTAAGTTAAATCATAATGTATTTATCATTAGAAACTTAGGTAAAGTCCTGAGACTTAATGCAAGGTCAAACATGTAACGAAATGAGGATCTCGATCATGAAGAAGTGTTTGACCGTTAGTAGCATAAGTCTGGAAACGTTCGTGGTCGTAGATGTTTCAAGAAAAGGATATCAAAACATCGGATAGACCATTGTGTCCTAGTCTTTACAGTGTAGCAGTGATGACGATCTCATGGTCATTCTACTTGGAAAAGTCGGAGACGAGACACAAGTGCTCATTGGAGAATGAGTTCACTGAACGACCCACAAGAGTTATTGCTGGATCCTGACAAAACAAGGACGTTAGGATCGAATAATAAAGTCGAGACTTACGCTAGCGTACGCGGCACCGTAATCTCGGAACTTCGCCCTCGGATTCGCCACAACGGTCACTACTTCGTCACGGATGATCGAAGCAGAGTTTCACCGTCTAAATCTCTAACTAGAAGAGGATTTTAATGGAAGGGAGAAGAAGAACATAAGATGCCTTATGCAAACTTATGGCATGGAAAGTGTGGAATGAATGCCTTACCCTTGGGTCCTATTTATAGGCTTTAGGGGTGGTTATTGTAGGAAATAACCAATTATAAGCTTATTAGCCTATATTAGCACATTCATTTTTCCTCTTCTTCATTCACTTATCAAGTGCATTTATGCACTTATAAAGTGACTTTGTCCACTTATCGAGTGGCTTTTCCCACTTATCGAGTGGTCCTTTTCACACGAGAAAAGGTTCCCTTCGTGCACGCTTTCATGCACGCGACATCTGAGGTCCGTATACCCTCATACATCCCCTCATGGGTGTATTCATGTCGTCCATATCCAACATCTCCCACTCACACTTGAGGGGATTGTAAGGAAACATCTTTCCTTTAACTCTTCTGTTTATCATACCGAGAAATAGGCCGTGTGACCGTCATGCGCATAGAGTCCCCTGTTGGGCACTTGTTAGAGATACACAACACCCCTCGAGGTGCAAAGTTGAGTAGATCAACGCATGCTTTACCCTAGATTTATTTCTTCACATTTCTTATACTTTATATTCAACAATTGAATCCCATTTGGATTACAATTGGTTGGCCAGCTTTGAATCTCTAAAGTCCAAATGTGAATATGAAATTAATCTTCCTCTTCTTGCGATCCTTTTGATCTTGACTTGACTCGCTTTTCTAACATGCCCCGCCGGACTGAATTAACCATAGTCCATAAGCAACATGCTAAGATAGCAATCACCCAGTCAAATCTTAAGGAATCAATTAGAGTCCATAAGGGTAACGAGTTAAGACCCATGTGGTCTTTGGGTCTCACATAATAGTAAACACAATTACTATTCTAACCTAATGGTCAAAATGCATACGTAGTATGAATACGTATTACAACATCACTCCTTTCCCAGGGAGCGTATGTCTTAATGATGTTGTAAGGATGATAACCAGACACCACAATGTCTGACTTTGAGTCCCTTTTACTACTCAAATAATCTTCTGGACTCACATCCTGCATAAGACATATAGGATTTCAAAATCCTCTTAGATCTTTTGAAAACATCCATATGATGCAGATCTTTCATACGACCATTTTGTTTAAGTCATGACTCTAAATCGTCCGTCTGACGATTTTGACTTTAAACAGGTCTCATCTTTATTTTATCCGTCTGATATAATAAAGGCGGTTGCTCATGTGAGAGAGCCAACCTCAATTTGTCCGACATACTAGAAAATCTAGCTGAGATTTCAGAAATGTACACAAACATTTCTTAAAGAATTCATATGCAATGTTGAAAAGAACTTATTCTTTTATTAAATTTGATCACTTACAGACATGGGAAATTACATGTGTACAACTCAGCTCTTACGCAATCATTGAGATGATAAGTGTTTGTAAAACACATCTCTGGGGATCGCTTTCGTAAGCGGATCCGCTATCATCTCATGCGTAGATATGTACCTTATGTCTACCTTCTTGGTCTTATCATAGTCTTTTGCAAATTTGTAGCGGATATCTATGTGTTTGGTCTTACAATGGAATTTAGGATCTTTGACATAAGCTATAGATGCTTGACTGTCGCTGTGTATAGGTACATCACCTGAGTCACTTGCATCAATTAGCATGTCTAAGAACTTCCTAAGCCAAACAGCCTCTTGGACTGCCATGCTAAATGCTACAAACTCGGCTTCCATGGTTGAAAGTGCGATGCAGGATTATTTCTTACTACTCCAGGATATTGCACCAGATCCGAGCAGAAAAACATATCCTGAGGTCGATCGTCGCTCATCGAGATCACCCGCCCAATCAGCATCAGTGTAGCCTTCGAGCCTCAAGGCATCTCCTTGATAGCATAAAGCATAGTCCGCAGTTCCCTTAAGATACCGCATTATCTTCTTAACCGCTTTCCAGTGTACTTGCCCTGGGTTGGATTGGTAACGACTTACCATTCCAACGGCAAAACAGATGTCCGGTCTTGTACACATCATAGCGTACATAAGACTACGAACTGCACTGGAATATGGAACTTTTTCCATAATTTCCTTTTCCTTTTGGTTCTTTGGACATGATTTCAGACATAAATTATCGCACTTGCTTATAGGAGTATCAATGGACTTGCAGTCCTGCATATTAAAACGTTCTAAAACCTTCTTTATATAAGTCTCCTGTGAAAGAGAAAGAAGTTTCCTCGAACGATTCCTTAAAATCTTAACTCCAAGGATATATGCGGCTTCTCCCATGTCTTTCATCTCAAAAACTAATGAAAGCCAAGCCTTGATATCCATCACAAAGCCCTTGTCATTTCCGGCTATTAAAATGTCATCTACATATAGAGACATAATAACATACTTGCTTTTAATCCTCTTGATATATACGCAGTTATCTTCATCAAGCATGGAAAAACCATTTGATAAGACAACTTCTTGAAATCGTATATACCATTGCCTCGAGGATTGTTTAAGACCATATATGGATTTACGAAGTTCACAAACCTTATGTTCGTTTCCTTCTTTTACAAACCCTGATGGTTGTTCCATATAGATCTCCTCATCCAATTCTCCATTGAGAAAGGCAGTCTTGACATCCATCTGATGTAATTCGAGGTCTAAGCAAGCTACCATTGCCAGAATCAGGCGAATCGAGGTAAAACGGACAACAGGTGAGAAGGTCTCTTCGTAGTCTATCCCTTCCTGTTGCGTAAAACCTTTCGCGACAAGGCGAGCTTTATATCTGTCAATAGAGCCATCAGCCGTATGCTTGATCTTGAGAACCCATTTGTGCCCAATAGCTCTACGTCCTCTGGGTAAGTCAACTAAGTCCCAGACTTGGTTAACTTTCATGTATTCCAACTCTTCCTTCATCGCTTCCATCCATTTGTCTTTCGCAGGGCATGATACGGCCTGTTTGAAAGTAGCAGGCTCGTCATCATCTTATAGTAAAGTCATAAAAGTTTACGGAAATTCATCCTCAAATCTTAGAGGAGCCAACCTTGTATGACTACTACGTCGTATTTGAGATTCTTCAAGTCCTTGTTGACTCGAATTTAGATCAATTCTAATATCACTCCCACTTGGAATTTCGTTAGAAATGCTCCCACTTGGATCATTATTCCCGTATGGAATAGGATTAGTGTCATTCGTATCATCCATTGGTGAAGTTTGAAACGTATTTTCGTCTTCACCAAGAATTCTCCCACTCGAATGAGGTAATCCTACTTGATCATTAATCTCAAATAGAGATAAGTCCTGACTTATCTCGCCCTGTCTTGGAAACTCATTTTCCAAGAAAGTGACATCCCTCGACTCAAACTTAATTAGACCTCCATTGTCTTCCTGACTAATGAAAACATAACCTTTGGAGTTTTCTGCGTATCGTATAAAGATACATTTCATTCCCCTTGGCCCAAGTTTGCCATACTTATGGGAGGAAATATGTGCGTAGGATGCACATCCCCAAGGTTTTAAAATGTTTAAGTCAGGAGACTTTTGGTTCCACAACTCATAAGGAGTGGAGCTAACTGATTTCGAGGGTACGCGGTTCAAAATGAAAGTGGCCGTTAATAATGCATCACCCCAAAAGGTGATTGGCAAGTTAGCTTGCGCCATCATTGAACAGACCATTTCCATTAAAGTCCTATTTCTCCTTTCAGCAACACCATTTTGTTGAGGAGTATATGGCATAGTTACCTGATGTACTATGCCCTTTTCACCACAAAGTTCCTTAAAACTTGTTGATTGATATTCACCGCCCCTATCGGTTCGCAAGACCTTAATCTTGCAATCTAATTGATTCTCCACTAAACTCATATAGTTTTTAAAGCATGTTAATGCTTCACTTTTGTGGGATATCAAATAGATATGTCCGAATCGGGTGAAATCATCAATAAAAGTGATGAAATAGGACTTCATGCGTCTTGTCTTGACATTCATCAGACCACATATGTCCGAATGGATGAGCTGTAATGGAACCTCGGCCCTTGTACCGGTTCCAAACGGCTTGCGACAAGATTTCACCACAAGGCAATGTTCGCAGGTCGACATTTCAACCTTTGAAACATTGGATAGAAGGCCACGTTTGGCAAGTCTATCCATTCGTGTTGGTCCAATATGACCTAGCCTTGCGTGCCAACAAATTATATCAGACTCATAAGTCGAAGAATTTGTAACAAGGAAATTTTCATTACATATGAAGAGTCATACATTGTATTTAATACAATAAATCCTTTAAATACATACCCAGTACCAATTAAGGAATTATTACAACACAAGTCCACTTTACAATCATGAAAAAACCAGTTATAACCAAGACCCATTAACACGACCACAGATATTATATTCCTTCGAATATCTGGAGCGAAGAGAACATCATGAAGTAGGAGAGTGCGGTCGTTGTCCAAGACTAGCTTGCAAGTCCCAACGCCTTTCACTTCAACACGAGTGTTGTTTCCTACATAGATCCACTTCGTTCCTTGGGGTATCCGGTGATACTCCACGAAGGACCGTCTGTCCCTTGCTATGTGGTCAGTGGCACCTGAATCAATTATCCAAAAAGGATTAGATTCCACAAGAAATATTGAACTAGAAACACATATGTAACTAGTATAATTACAAGTTACCTCATCGCCTCCACTCGTACACGAACAAGCATAGTGACCGAGCTTGTTGCACTTAAAGCACTTGATCCTCTTCAAGCCTTTCTTCTTGTGCCATTTCTTGTGCCCACCCTTATGTTTGGGTTTCTTGGTAGACTCAGGTTGCTTATTACGTTCATTGGTAGACTTCGAACGATCTTTCCTTTTCTTTCCCCCGTGTGAGGAACTAGCAACCATGTGCATTTCTGCACTTGGCTTGGCAGCCGCAAGCCGCTCTTCCTCTAATTCGAGGTGCTTGGAAACATTGTTGAAGGTCTTGATGCTCTCATTGTGAGTGAGATGCGTCTTCATTTGGTCCCACCCATTTGGTAGGGAACGTATGACTGCTTGGATTTGTTGCTCATCAGTGAGCACATGACCCGCATCCTTTAACTCTGAGATAAGATTCGCCATATGTCGCAGATGTTTCCCCATGAAATGATCTGGACGTTTCTTGTATGAATCAAATCTTATAGTTAAGGCGCGAAGTTTGGACACCGATGTGCCACCAAACTTTTCCTCAAGCTTGGACCATATGTCCATGGCTAAGTCATGCTCTCGGAAGATGCGCATTATGTCATCAGCCATACTGCTTAATAACGTAATGCGTGCTATCTTGTTCTTCCGAGACCAAGCATCAAAAGCTTCCTTGTCTCGTCTGTGTTGGGCCGTAGTGCCCAACTCGGGTTCAATCATTACGTTCTTTAGAGTTTCGAGCACTTCTTGCTCCTCTAAAACGTATTGTATCTTGATGGACCAAAGTTTGTAATTATCGCCGTTGAGTTTTTCACCTCTGTTTAACTCAGCGACGATATTTTTTGAAGCGGAAGACATTTTACTTTCAAAATGCTGCAAAAACACACAAAACCGAAGGTTTGATTAAAAACATTGCATTGAAAATTCTTAAAATATAATTCCCATTTGAAATGATAATAGAATATCCCATTTGGATAGTTCTAATTTCAACTCCCACTTGGAATGATATTTATAATTTGATAAGTTACTTTCGAAAAATATTGAAGATGTTACTCTAGAATCGGAAAGGTCACTATGTTTCCAATCACCATCTAGAGTAACTTTCAATATTTCCCCATCACTTTATCAAATAAAAGTACTCTTATAGTACTTTGCAGCGGAAAAGCGTTTTTGAAAACGTGTTTTTCAAAACGTATGAAAAACGTATTTTTCAAAAAATTGTATATTTCAACCTAGTACCCTTATGATACTAGTGAAATATTCGGCACTTCCTGGCCATTTGCCGGGGATGAGCCGTAGCCGTGCCAAGGCCGGATCCCCCCTTTTGGGGATTTTTCTGCAAGCCATCGGCTCCCGTATGGATCCAGTCGCTTCCCCCCTTATAGGAGAATTTTACCGTAGACGACTGCCGTCGGCCCCGTATGGGCTAGCCTTGCAGGTGGTCGGGGCCGAAACCATTGGCAAGGCCTCTGGCTGAATTGGTCGACCAAAAATCCCGGATTGGTCGACCAATACCGAATGATCTGGCACCCCTTTGGCCAGGGCCTCTGCCCTGGCCGGGGGCCGGCCAAGGGCCTCTGCCCCGGCTAGCCAGGGGCCCTGGCCCCTCGGCCAGGGCCTCTGCCCTGGCCGAGGCCGGCCAGGCCCTGGCCTGAGGCCAGGGCATTGGCCCTGGCATCTGCCAGGGCCGGCCAGGCCCTGGCAGAGGCCAGGGCGCCGGCCCTGGCCACTGCCAGGGCCGGCCAGGCTGGCCCTGGCCTCTGCCAGAGCCGACCAGGCCCTGGCAGAGGCCAGGGCGCCGGTCCTGGCCACTGCCAGGGCCGGCCAGGCCGGCCCCTGGCCAGGCCGGCCCCTGGCCAGGCCTGGCCCTGGCCAGGCCTGGCCCTGGCCGGGCCTGGCCGGGGCCTGCCATGGCGCCGGCCATGGCCATGGCCGGCCATGGCCGGGCCATGGCCCTTTGGCCTTGGCCGGCCACCCCCTTGTATGGGGTTACCGCACACCCCGCCGGAGGGGTGGCCGTGGTGGTTATTGGCCGTAGCCAACCCCCTCCGCATGGGGAGGGGGGTGCAATGCCTTCATAGCCCATTTGGCCATGGTGATCAAGCACCAAAAGTCATCTTCCCCTATGTACCATCTTCTTCCTCGATGAAGCACCCGTTCGTCGATGAAGCACCCGTTCGTCAAGAAAGTAGTTATTCTCTAATGGCCGTGTACCAAAATGAAAAATAACATACTTTAAAGTTCGTAAACTACACACTCCACATGAAGAGAGTTCACATTCCCTATGAATGGAGACTCGGCATCCATGAAGAGTGCGAGCTTGACGATATGAACGGTCGGTTCTTCCCGTCACGGAGAGTTCCTGCCAAATCCGTAATGGTAGGAAACCCTAACGTGAAAAGAACAATCGCTGCGTTCTCTCCGTCATGAAGCGTTCCTACCATATCCATAATGGTAGGATACCCATTCGTGAAAAAGACAACGCCTCGTTCATCGGTTCGACGTGGCGGCGGTTTGACCGGGGCGAACCCGTATGGCTCCGATACCAATGCTGGATCCTGACAAAACAAGGACGTTAGGATCGAATAATAAAGTCAAGACTTACGCTAGCGTACGCGGCACCGTAATCTCGGAACTTCGCCCTCGGATTCGCCACAACGGTCGATACTTCGTCACGGAGGATCGAAGCAGAGTTTCACCGCCTAAATCTCTAACTAGAAGAGGATTTTAATGGAAGGGAGAAGAAGAACATAAGATGCCTTATGCAAACTTATGGCATGGAAAGTGTGGAATGAATGCCTTACCCTTGGGTCCTATTTATAGGCTTTAGGGGTGGTTATTGTAGGAAATAACCAATTATAAGCGTATTAGCCTATATTAGCACATTCATTTATCCTCTTCTTCATTCACTTATCAAGTGCCTTTATGCACTTATAAAGTGACTTTTTCCACTTATCGAGTGGCTTTTTCCACTTATCGAGTGGTCCTTTTCACACGAGAAAAGGTTCCCTTCGTGCACGCTGTCGTGCACGTGACATCTGAGGTCTGTATACCCTCATACATCCCCTCATGGGTGTATTCATGTCGTCCATATCCAACAGTTATCATATGGTTATGATTGACCAATCTATCAATGATAACTCTTAGTGATGATAGGAAAGTTGGTCTTTTAACTTGAGGTCATTGTACGAATCTGTTCGTGAACGGTGTCACTTAGATCTCTAACCTAGCTTCGAGGCAAGGACAGTCGAAAGGTCTTTTGTTGGGTGACATTTGAAACATGCAAGAAGAGTAATGACCAAGATAGGATTCGTCTCTCCCGGGTCAATTGGAGTAAGTTTCGTAGTGTTAGTTTGGTCTTTAGTGAAAAATCTGGCCAGAGTATGTTGGAAGATGTCCAACATTATTTGATAAAATATCGATAGAGACTAACCGGTTTCGAGTTATTGGGGTTGACAGTTTGACCGTACCCTAGGCTTGAACTAAACGACATAGTTTTGACGAAGAGACTAAAACTGCGGAATTCATCACGGACATAGTCAGTGTGGTCCCGACAACACTCATGTCAATGAGTTAACCACATAAGTATGATACTAAAACAAGGACGACAACAGCTGCTCGTGGTCACTGCCATCTGGGGCTTTGAGCCCCACCTGTAGTAGGGTCAGGCTGTAGGGTCTCACACAGAGTGCGAACTTTCGTCTAGTAATAGGTAGAAACATTAGGGAGAATGTGCATTTGATGCAAGAGATAGAAAACTGCATTTGATGCAAATGATATTTTTAAGCTTAGATAAGTGACTATTTTGCATATGATGCAAACAGAGTTAAATGTGTCGTAAATTGTTTACAACCATATTTAATTAAATAAACGCAAGTAAAAGTTTACCTGTAAGACGGGAATGTCCCAATCTAACCACAGGTTCGAACAGCGCCCAAATCGGACGCCAAATGCACAATTTATGCCCAAAATTGTCAAGAAAGCACAATAGGCCTTACACATGCCCATTCTGGGCATGGGTCGGCCCAGAATGCGCTGGGCCTAGAGCAGCCTGGGCACCAGGCCAGCCTAGGCCAGGCGGCCGTGGCCTGGGCACCATGGGCGCCTAAGTGCCAGGCCCATGGCACCTCGGTGCCCGGCCCAGGGCGCCCAGGGTGCCAGGCCCAAGCCCAGGCACCTGGGTGCCTGGCCCAGGCCTGGGCAGCGCCAAGGCTGGCTGTTCTGGTGCAATGGGGCCCACACGGTGGGCCCACATATGGGTTCTGAACCCTAGACTTGTGCAGATTTTGGCAGCTGGATTTTGCACAAAAATTAGCTTTGGGCTGATCTTTGGACGATCAATTGAGGAGTCAAACGGACTCAGATTGACTCATCGTTTTTCCCTACGCGTTCACCGTTCAGCGCTCTTCAATTTGATAGCTTGTATCAAATGTGAAGCTCAACGGTGAGAGAGTTAAAATTCATGGAAGTTTGACCTTTATGAAAGGAAAACTAACTGGAATTATTTAACTCCAATTAATTAGTCCCACATCGGAAGTGGAGTAAAGGGGAGGGGTCAGCCGCCTATATAAATAGGGGTCTCCCCCCTTCCACTAAACTCGTCCCAAGCTCTAGATCTGAGCGGCTCCCAAAAGTTTGGAGCACGCTCGGATCTAAGCTTAAAATAAATATTTTTCTCCTCTCCCTAAATTTCTGCCTTGCTCCTGAAGGGCTCTAGCAAAGCCACGAAGGGGCTCGGATCGGATCTGAAGCTTGATGAAGGATCCACTCAAGTGAAACTTTCTTCGACGTGTGGTTGGCTCAGCGACAAGGGGGTTGCTTGCCTCGGGATGTGGTGCGGTTTGGGAAGAGGTTCGGCTCGGGACGGGAAGCGGTTCAGCTCGGGACGGGGAGCGGCTCGGGGACGCGGTTCGGTTCACCTTGCCGATGTAAGCAAGGTTCCAGGTATGTAGTTTAATTGCTTTCTTTTAATATATTGTAGTAGCTTAGATCCTTCCTGGGGTTGTCAGATCCACCTCAAGTTGGCAGAGATCCTGCTAGGGTCTTGAATCCTTAGGGTTTCATTAAATAGTTTAACAGTTCTCTTCAGCTGCTTGTTTTTTGCCTCTTTGGTTCGTCCGACGTAGAACGTGCCCAGAGTTTATGCCCTAAGGGTCCCTCAAACCCCAACATTGGTATCAGAGCATAGGTCTGCATGCGATCTAAGGACTGCAATATGTTAATTGAATGTATGTTTATAATCTACTTTAAAAATCCGTTTTTGACTTTATGAGATAATGTTAAAATGAGATTTTATTTGCTTTATAAAATCCTTTGTGTGATAAAATCCTTTTATAAGCATTCTAATGTTTTATGATGATTTTAAAACAAAGTTTTTTAAATAAAAAATTATGTGATAATTTTATGTTTTAAAATGATTATTTTAATTTAAGTGTTAAATTATAGATGCATATTAATTATTTATTAGATAAATTTTTAATATATTTGTTTCTATTTAAATGTTAAATAGTTGGACACCTAATTTATGTGATAAAATTAGTGTAGTTTATGTTTAATGGCCATGCTTAATTATTTGATAATTCTTGAAACCTTTTAGGTTAGCCATTAAAAACCTGTTTAAAATTTATAAGATAAATTTTAAATGACATGTTATGTTTTAATAATTCATTACAACCTTTTAAAACCTAAATCCTGATTATGGTAGTCTTTTAAATGACGATTATTATTTTAATCGTTATCATAACGATTCTCATTAAAAGACTACACTTTAAAGTGTTGAAATTGAATTTGTTAAAATCCTAATAATGATTAGGGTAGCACGTTATACAAATGAACCTTATAGTTGATAATGACTTGATAAAAGTTATTAACAAATCCTAATTAATTTTGAATTTTAGGATTCACTAGTTGATAGGATTAACTAGTTGTAATAAATGCCTTTTAATCTATGGCCCACATATAAAAATGACAAGCTTCATTCAATCGACCATGATCCGGTCAATGTGCTTGGCTAAGTTTGTTGGATCACCCTAGCTCGACTGGGGATAAGTGATCCTGGCTTAGTCAATTCCCTGGCCGTGTTCCGCTGGACCGTAATGACGTGAATCATGATTATATGACACCATGGATTATATCTAAGTCAATAACGTTTAAAATCTTTTTCAAGATTAGCCGTAGCCCTCCTTGTTTTAGAGGTTGGCAACTATAGGTTCTTTTGATATAGTTGTTGAGCACACTCAAGCTATGTCATAGACACTTTATGGAAACCAACTTATTAATACATGTGATGTAGTCTAGACTTGACCAAATCGTCGTGTCGTGAATACACCGAGCGCCGGCGTAAGTTAAGCTAGACACGAAAAAAAGAGTCCGACAAGACTAGTCATTGTGATTTGGATGAGCACACTCATGATCATAAGTGGCTAGGGGTAGAAACCAATAAGAGAGTCATATATGATATGATTGATGAAGAGTCAGCTACCAATCACAGAGTCATGCAATTTGTTGAGCACACTCAATGTTGTAAGACTCAGGGTGGTTGGATATCTTACCCATTAATTTAATTTAATTAAATCGTTCATTATTATGGCTTAAAATGATCGCAAATATAGTGGGAGGATATAGTTAGATAAACGCCATTCTATCTATATTTAATATTGAACATATGCTAAACTAGGGTAGTTATATGGTTACCGATGGAATCAAAACATAATATTCCAAGAAAATAAGTTAACTGGTCAAAATAGTTGATTAATGGTATATCAACTCAAATTCTAATTGATAGACTAAACTATATTCTTGTTGACATTAAAATGACCTTCTTAATCACAGACTTAAGGACGATGATTTCCTTAAGCTCTGGGTCCAACAAATAAATACACGCTACATGTCACTCATCTCTTTAAGGGACAGCTCGAACATACTGATGTTCAAAAAGCATATTTCTCCATACAATTTGTTGAGTCAACTCAAGGTTGTATAGAAAACGGTTTCGATCCGCAAGGTTCGAAAATTCGATCAAATTGGTAGAATCGAATATGAGTGCATGAGTGGTACAAGACCATGTATCTAAATCAGATCTTGAGTCAAGCAACTTGTTGAGTCAACTCAAGGTTATGAAGCTCAAGTGTTTGGAAACGTTAGGTGCTTGTACAGCTAAAAATTGGTTGAGACACGTAATATCTAAATGAGATTTAGAAAAAGGAAGAAGGCATTAAAGGAAAGTCGATTGAGAAATATAGTTTTATCTATCATTAGTAAAGGCATAAGTAGGAGGAACTGAAAATATGACATATTTGATGTCTCGGTTTCATGATAACTGTTATGCAAAAGAAATAAATTGTCTACGTGTTGGAAAAGGAACAATTGTTGTTTCTTGGACCATGTAGGACGTCAAACACATTTTTGACGAATGTCGTCATATTGCTTCCGAAGCAATGTTTTATGTGAGGAATTTGTACAACGATAATGTATTAAATGCTAATACATGAATACGCAAGATAATAACAAAACTTATATGGCAAAATAGACTAGGCTGTACCAAAGAGACTAAGCTTCACAAGTCATATAAAGAGGGGCCTGACCTCTCGTATTATGAAGTCTGTTGACACTTATGAATCTTGTCTCAAAGGTATAATGGCCCAACACCTTCTGTGAGAGAGTGGAAGATTGAGTTGGAGAACTCACGGTCTTATACATACGGATGTATTTAGACCTAAGTCTAAATTAGCCTAGATGAGTTATACGTATTTTATTACAACACGTGTTCTTGATGAAACAAAAGTCTAATAAAATAGAGAACAAAATGACAGAAGTATTTGAACTGCTTCAATTAGATCGAAGAGTTGAATACTTAGCTGTATAAATCTTGCATAAATTAAAAAGAAAATGTGATTTTCTCTCAGTTTAAGTCTCTCAACATATCGGTGTGTTAGAAAGCATGAATCGCACTTTGTTAGACATGGTTCGATGCATGGTAAGTGACTCTGAGTTACGATCCTCCATCTGGGCTAAGTTCCAGATAGAAATGCCTAGGTTTTGATAAGGTTCCATAAGGACCTTATCAATAAGATATTCATTAAACCAATCGTTAGGAAGTTAAAGGATTACTCGAGTCTCGTGAGACAAAGAGTCGAGTTAGACATCATAATTGATGATGCCTTAGTCAACTTCCATGATGAAATTCAGAGTAAGGACTCTAATTAAATAACTTGATGCAATCAGAAAAGATCCGTGCACGTAAATAAAGTATGGACTTTAGTTTATGTGCCCAAAGAAAATGTTTCTTATTATCTGCAAGGAAATCTTCAAGTTAGAAGATAGGTGCAGAAAGAAAGTAGTGAAGTACAATTTGTGTTGGCTGCGAACCGTTTTCATACTAACTCATATAAATGGATTATGATGAAACGGTCTCGCTGATGTGTCCTTATTTTCCATCTTTTCATAGCATCATTCCATTGCATTTCATGCCATATTCGCATCCAAATCCCGTATTTTCCTACGATATTGCAATTCTAGAGCCATATTCAAGTTTCATAGAGTTTTGTAGATTTTCAGGGATTTTGGAGCTATTCGGGACCAATTTTGGATATGGACACATCCGACACGCCCTTGAGCCCGTTGGCAAAGCTCTACAGGAGTTCGCTGAGTTTTGGAAGCCTATGGGAGGAGTAGAGGAGATTCCCATGAGTAGAGGAGAAGCTGCAAGAAGAAGCTGAGATTTTCCCAGGCGACTCGACCGAGCAGAGCATCTGCTCGGTCAAGCTGATGCACGAGCAGCTAGTGAATGAACTGATACGCAACATGCTCGACCGAGCAGTATGGTGACTCGGTCGAGCAGCTCCCACTTTTGACGCTCAATCAACATCCTGCTCGACCGAGCAGCCCGACTGAGCAGCCCGACCGAGCAGCCCGACCGAGCAGGACTCATGTAATCGAGTCAGTTGGCTGCTCGACCGAGCACGGCTGACTCGGGCCGAGCAGACAGATTGAAACTTTTTTGAAGAAGCTCGATTCACTGACATACTCGACCGAGCAGCCCGACCAAGCAAGCTTCTGCTCGACCGAGTCACTGACTCGGTCCACGACAATGAGTGCCATTTTTGGAAATTTTCGTGGGCCCGTCAATGCGCGCAACTGAGTGAAGTGCAGATGGGAGGAACGCAATGAGGGGGCTGATTCTTTTGTTAATTTTTGAATCACGTTTGAAGGGAGAGGTGATTAGAAACTGTTGTTAGATCTAAACCTATTTTTGGAGATAATTGAATTGTTTTTGGAGATCTATTGCTCTTCGTGTTCTGGAATCTTTGGGATTTCTTTGGATTATTATTTGCTACTGTTTTTCTTCACCTTCGGTACGTAAGTTATTCAATTCTCATTCGATTAATTTGCAACAATTTTTTCCTCGGTAAAATCCTATATTTATTCGTCAATATCACCATTTGTGAGTAGTCTCTTCTAGAGTTGATCGGTTAGCCCTAAGACTTTAGGAGGGAAATGTAGATCTAGATCTCTAGGTTGTACTAGGAATAAAGGGGTGTATTTCGGTCGATCCATACGAATCCCTAGGATAACTCATACTGAGATCATGCCCACGGTCGGTGGAATTGATGAGCTTACGGAGTATCCTTGGGATTTAAATAGGGAAATCAGTGGATCCAACCAAGGCTCGTGACCATGCCCGGCTCGTGCCTTAAGGGGATCCACCGACGAACTATATCGCTACATTGACGGCTACCGCCATTGCGTCGATGAGAGCCACCGAAATACCTCAAAATTCTAACCCACGAGAGTAGTATGAATTAAGAGATTAATCACTTAACCTTAATGCAACGTAAGGATCCTATTCTAACATCGATCTCTGACGGTCTTAACAGTGATCCCTAAAACCCTAGTTTTATTTATTATCAAGTCAATAATATCACACCCAATCTCTCCAAACCGACAGCTATCTCCCCTTCGAGATCTAAAAATAATCTGAGACTTCAATTACATTGTCCCCATCCATGTAGGATCCGACATCTTTTATACTATAATTTGACACCATCCGCTTACGGATAGAGCCCGGAATTGACACCTAGGAGCCATACTACGCCTAGCGACTGTGACACCGCTAGGTGGAATTTAGGTGTAGGTTTCGGGTGCATCAATTTTTTGGCGCAGTTGCCGGGGACGGCAATAGTGTTTCTCAGTTTATTTTTATTTTGAAGAGTTTGCTAGCGAATCTTACCATTTCTTATCTTTCCACCCTTTTCATTCTGTAGATTATTACATTGCTACTAATGGTATTTTTCTGAGCTGTTTTTGTGCATGAACACTCGCTTTGGGGCATTTAATCAAGAATTATTATTCGACCCTGAGATCGAGAAAACGGCAAGGGCTCTGAGGGCCTCAAATAGAAATCAAGCACTCTTCGATCAGATGGCAGACAATACCACTGCTCTCCCTCGCACCGGGTCAATCAAGGACCACATGAAGCCTACCTTTGAAAATAATTCTTCCATCCTGAGACCGCAACTGGTGGCAGCTAGCTTCGAGTTGAAGACGGGGCTTATAAATCTAATGCAGCAGGATCCCTTCCATGGGCATCCTCACACAAAGTGCGATACTTTTAAGGCTAAAGATGTGAGTGATGATGCCATCAAGCTAAGGCTTTCCCCTTCACCTTGAGGGATAAAGCTCCATACTGGCTACGGGCCCATCCACCCAATCACTTTACTACATTGGAGAAACTGGTGCTCGCCTTTGTGGACAAATTCTATCCACCCTCAAAGACGTGCGGATCAGGGGAGCCATCTCAAATTTCAAACAGCTTCCGCAAGAATCTCTTTACGAGGCCTGGGAAAGGTTTAAGGACCTTCAACATCAGTGCCCTCATCACGGGATCCAACCCTAGGATTTGGTTCAGAGCTTTTATAATAGGCTACAGTCCAGCACCAAGATGATAATTGATGATGCCGCGCAAGGCGCCCTGCTGGATAAATCGCTTGAGGAAGACATCGATCTGCTCGAGCATATGTCGGCAAATAATCAGCAGTGGAGTGAAGAGCACACCATTGTAACCAGAACCCCCGAGGTAAAAGCTGTCAGCCACCTTGATTCTCACATCGAGACTTTGTGTAAACATGTGGCTAGGATTGATCAACATTTGGACTCCATCCTAACGACCACCAGCACCTCTGCTTATCATTCTTCAGAGGAATATGGAGAGCACATTTATGTTCCAAATGAGAGACATTATGATGGTGCCGAATCATCTGAGTCGGTGCAATATGTCCAAGGAGAGGGACGCAACCAGTGGCAACACCTGGTCGCCAGAAATCATCCAGGGTTTTCTTACGGGAACCCAAGTGGAGGGCTGCAACCTCCACCGTTTCAGAGACCACCACCCCCTCCTCAACAACAACAAGGGCAGCCGTAGAATCAACAGCAGAGCGGGTATAGGCCATCTGGGCCATATCGACCACCAGGCTACCAGTTCAATCGACCACCTCAGCAGGACTATGCACCAACTCCGCCGCGGTCCAATTTGGAGAGCACATTAGAGACAGTCATGAGTGGGTAGGTCAGGTTCAACCAGGACACGTCCACTCAGTTCAAAAAAATAAACACATCGCTCGATGATCTGAGGGGCCAGATGTCCCAACTACTCAAGAACCAAGGGAGGTTGCCTTCGCAACCGGAGCCAAATCCCAGGGCTCAAGCCAATGCCGTGGTCTCCGTTACCACACGTGGAGGACGGGAAACCGACCCTGTTATGGTGCCAGTCATGAACAAGGAACGAGTCACAACCGAGGATGTCACTATTGACAATGATAGGGAAGAGGCTACGGATGAGCCTACCAAGAATGAGGAGAAAGCAGATTTACCCTCCACCACACCCACAACAATGTCGTCACCTAATGATGTCGCAAGGAACAAGGGGAGCCGACCTCCTCCACCGTATCCACAGAGGTTGGCTTTGGCAAAAATGGAGAAGAAATATTCCAAGTTCACGGAGCTTCTGAAGGGCATCCAGCTCAACATTCCATTCATGGACACCATTACAGAAATTCCCATTTATGCAAAGTTTTTAAAGGATCTCATCACAGGGAAGAGGAAGCACGAGGAGATAAAGCTTATGGAGGACTTTACCTCCATTATAAAGAACCATTTGCCGAGGAAGCTACCAGACCCGGGAAGCTTCAATGTTCCATGCTCTATCGGAGGCATGCCCATCAGCCGTGCTTTGATCGACCTAGGAGCGAGCATCAGCTTGATGTCGCTTTCTATATTTGAGAGACTGCATTCCGGAAGTGAATTGGAGCGGACGAACATGTCCATACAGTTAGCAGACCATTCGATCACATATCAGGTAGGCATTTCCAGGGACATTATTCTGCAGATACCTCCTGGGTTGTGTGTGCCAGTAGATTTTGTTATTATGAATATGCCTGAGGGAGGGAGTTCCCAGCTTATACTTGGCTGCCCCTTCATGGCAACGGCCGACGTCTTGATAGACGTCCGTGAAGGGACTCTCTCGTTGAATGTTGGCAATATTGAAGTTGAATTCAGGCTACAGAAACCCATGAGGGAGCATGCCAAATGAGAAGGAGCTAGCTATCTGGAGCTCCTAGAAGATGATGCAGTAGAGGAACATGCCGTTGAGGGGGTCATGAAGGACACGATAAAAACAAGTGATGACGACGACGGCGACCCCGTTTACAACAAGGCGGTTGCCGCCTATCTTTGTGTGTTGGATGCGGATCTCTTGGATCATCCTTTGCACCACCAGAAGCCAGATGCCATCAGCTACGCCGCCGAGGAAAAGCCTGGAGTGGAAGGATGCCAAATACCGCCTCACGGTTCATTGGCAAGAATGATGTGCGAATCTCATGCGCGCCAATGAACATTGAAGAACTTGAGGGAGTCGAGCTCATGACTCAAAACGAGCGCTTATTGGGAGGCAACCCAATCTTTTATATCTTGGATTCGCTTCTCCAATTTCTTATTTTTACTTTATCTATTTAAGAAAACCAAATAAAAACGCTATTTATTTCTCAAAAATATATAAAATCATAAAAATCTGATGGGTTCTTCCTTTTTATAGGTTGAACGTAAAGGGGCAAGCAAATCGATTTTGTAAATGGAAGAAAGCTGGAGGAGAGCAGCTGATTTGGAGAGCAGACCAAATAAGAAGAGTCAAAGGGGACACATGTGACTCGACCGAGCAGTCACCTGCTCGGTCGAGTAGCGCAGGCTCAAGAAAAGAGAACAAAAACGTCGCTCTGTCTACACGGCCCGAGCATCCTTTGCTACCTATCAGGTCAGCTCTCTCTCTCTCTCTCTCTCTCTCTCTCTCTCTCTCTCTCTCTCTCTCTCTCTCTCTCTCTCTCTCTCTCTCTCTCTCTCTCTCTCTCTCTCTCTCTCTCTCTCTCTCTCACCCCCCACCCCTGCTCCATATTCCCTTATCGATCGACGCCAACGCCGTCGGCACCCCCCGTCGGCACCCCCCACACCGGCAGCGTCACCCAAATCAAAATCCACCTCCCGCTCCTCTACAAACACCCCCTTCCGTACACCCAGCCCTCCCCCCATTTCCCCCCTATCGATTTTCCCCGCTATCGCTCCCCTAGGGCATCTCCGCATGCTTGATCGAGCACCCATGGTGCTAGACCGAGCAACCCGCATCCTCCCCAATCACGACCAAGCACATTTGATGCTCGGTCAGGACATCCTAAATGATACAACGCTGCTAGACTGAGCACTACTGCTACTCGATCGAGCAGCCATGCACACACCTAACCTGCACTTACACTGCTCGACTGAGCAAGTCTTGTGCTCGGTTGAGCAAATGCACAAATCTCCTGTTTTTATTCTTCAGCTCATCCTCTAACATTATATTTGTTTCTATTTCAGGTATGTTTTGCCTACGTCAGTGGACACTACCGGGATTAGCTTAGGGGAGACTTTCGATGTGATCGCTTT